>CAJRSG010014992.1:296205-336978 GCA_907169655.1 Acomys percivali
GTCTCCAGGTCAGAGAACAGTGAAACTCTTTACAACATGTGTCTCCTATCTGAACCCAGGGTTAAAGCTCAACATCAGTCACTGCAGAGAAGATGAACTTCCTTGACAAGACCATCATCCTACCATTATATCATGCTCTTCAGTTTCGATGCATATCAGATGATTATCTGCCTCATGAAACTTCTGGTTTCTCTCTGCTCCTCCATGTGAGACAATGACAGAGTTCTGAGGAAGAGACATGTTGTCTTCCAGATCTTTTATCATGTCTAGAAATTCAGTAAAATCATGAAAGAAAATCTACTTGGTTCTTAAACTTTCATTATGAAAATGTACCGTCAGTATGGGAGAAAAACACCGATGCAAGGAACAATAAAACTGATATGGTGGTTGAATTTGACCTTCTTTTTATTATCTGCAATGATACTGCGTCCAAACAAATATTCAGAGCATGTAATACCTAGCAATGCATTTCTCAACCTGTTGCCCAAGATATTGTGATGAACCCAGGTCTTAATACTTCCAGGTGTTTCTTGAATCCATTCATGATAATCTATGGTTATCAGGGAAATCCAATATGACTGCAAACTTCATTTATGTTGGGGCTTGCTCTCGTGCTGCTGTGCATTCAAATGCTAAATAATGGCACCCTAGATTTGAGTGCAATCCAGAGTACACTGTCATGTACACTAACTGATATATAAACATTGCTTCCCATTATTTCTGGTTGGCTAAATAAAGGTGCTGACAGACAATTACTGTGGAGGATATAGATAGGCAGAGCTTCAGTTCTCAGGCTTGTGTTTTACACCAGGGACATGAGGCCTGCAATGAGAAGCCAAGGTGAGAGAAAAGTAAGAAGATAGAGAAAGAGATCATGGGCTGATGGAGCAGATCAAGCCAGGATGGGGCTACTTATTGTCATGTGACTTGGGGAATGCAGCTAGGCAGTAGCCAGACTAACTGTAAAAACTAGGTTAAATAGTATCTGCATAGTTATTGTGCTAAAGCTGTTTTAATAAGTTAATAGGTCTTTTAGTCAATTAATGATAAAACAGCCCTATAGGGTTTAGTAAATCTTCCACAGTAAGTGGTTCCCCATTTAGTCAGGATGTGATCTTCATGCCCAGTACAGTCACATTTGCCTGTGTAATTTTCTGCATTTTACTTAGTCAGAGTATATCCTGTATTTAAATTTGAACATCAGAACTGAAGACAGATTTCTTTAGATATTTGGCTACTTCAAAGATTAGTTGAAAATATGATTGTAGAGAGGCTTGCTTGGAAATATGAACAACAATTTGACACCGATCAGATATGAAGTGATTTTAACTCTTCATGCCCCTCCTATGATTCTTTTGTTGACCTAGAGCTCCCTGTGTTCCAAGTGTCCAACGCTATCCCTGGCCACTTGCAGGGATGTTTGTACCTGAGATCACAATTCACTTTTTTAATGGGTATCTGGTACAGTAGTATAGGCTTAGATTTCCCAAAAACTACTCTATTTAGGCCACTTAAACATTTCAACCTCACTTCTAACCCACAGACAAGAAGAAGGGGCAAATGGTACTAGGAAAAGGGGCTTGTCGACCTGTTCAGATGTAGTTCCTTCTGGCAGTTCTGCTCTTCCCTGTCAGCAGTTCAGTCCAATAACTGTCACAAGGCATAGAGGCTTTGCTTGACAAAGTTTCAGAGCAAGTGTTGAGGCCTTGCTTGACAAATTTCCAAAGATCTCTAGCTTATCAGCACTGCTCCAAAATATTGCGTTTGTTCCGGGTGTAATGTTTAGAATTCTACTATTTCTCCTTGAACTGTTGTTTTTCTCTTTATTTCTCAGCCCTAAGGAAATTCATACAGGGAACTCTTCCCACAGAGAATGTTGAAAGAGGACATCTGGCCAAAGGCTTGAAATGATGAACATTTTTGCTTGGACTGTGAGCACTCATGCAGAAACAGCATGAAAGAATGTTAAACCTTGACATAGCCATACCTGGCTAGATACTGTTGGCTGTAGAAATGTTTCCTTAGAGTCTGCTTTGAGAGAAATGGAAGGCAGACTTGAAATGTCATACTTTACAGACATTTTACAACACAGGGCCCCTTGACAGTTAGCATAGGCTGGCATAGCACACCTCTTGGTTTGGGACTAGAAGTAGGTCAAGTTTTATCTTTGGAGAACATTTAGCTCAAGCTACGTTGGTATGACCTTCTTGTAAATACGTTGGATTTAGCCCAGGGAAATTTATGATTAAACTTTCCTGTGTATTGTTTAAAAGATAATGAGAAGGTTATGCTGACCGTTGTTTATTAATTAAATGATTTTTATGGTATGCTTTCTTGTTGGTTATAGAACTTTTTTTTATTTCCCTGTTACTCTGTTGATTTTTGATTGCCATAGTGATTATAACAATGAAAAAAATCATGATGTAATGTGTAACAAAAATATTGAACTTCATTTCAAAAACTACTGGGGTTGGCCCAAAGAGTTATTAATTTTTTAGTTAGTTAGACAGAAGGCAGGGCAAATAAGTCACACACATGAAAAGTAAGCTAGAGAGAGAGAGAGAGAGAGAGAGAGAGAGAGAGAGAGAGAGAGAGAGGCAGACAGAGAGAGACAAAGACAAAGAGAGAGAGACAGAGAGACAGAGAGACGGGGAACAACAGGAAGAGAAATAGATGGGGAACAAGCAAGCAAGGAGGTAGAAAGCTGGGTAATAACAAGCAATAGATATAGATAGATGATAGATAGATATATAGGTAGATAGATACATAGATAATTAGATAGATAGATAGAGAGATAGAGGACAGACAGGAAGCTAGTAAGCGAGCCAGGAGTTAGTTGGTCAGGAAGACAGAAAGCAAGACAGAGACATAAAAGTTCTGTTGGGCTTTAAGACCTTCACCACATATGCCTGAGTATCCAAGTATTTCTTTTTCCTCCATTCCTCAACCTCTCCTCAAGAACTAGATCCTAGAGGTAGTTGTTCAATCAACGGTTGGTTTCCCTTAACCAGCCATTCACTGCCAGCTCAATTCTTCCTGCTGTGGATCCACCTCTCTTCTCTTCTGTTTGCCATTCCTGGAGCTAGCCTTGGGGAGTGGCAAATAACCAGTACCAAACAGCAACATGAATCCATAGAGATACCATGATCCTTCAGAAATAGCAAAGCTCCACTAAACTGGTACAAAGTCAGTGGAAATGGCCAGAATCAGCCATGAGAGGTTCTCGGGAATGTTTCTTTCTGCAACGCAAAGATTGTTCAAGGCCAGTGAATACCAGCAAATATAAATAAAGACCTGTGAAGTGTTTTACTGCATAGCAAGGCAAAAGCACTCTCCCACTGTCTATGAGGTTCTATTTGTATTACATCCAAACATGCCATGGACTCTGACGGGTCTACTCCAGCAAACCATCACCTCCTTTTAAACATGACAGCTTCCAGCAAAGCATCACATACCCTATCACAAGATAGATTTCAGCAAAGCATTACTGATGACGAAGTCCAAAGATTGTAAGATCCCAAATATCAGGAGTAGTCCCATAAAATGCTGTATTTGTCTGTGACAAGGTCATAACAACCATGAACACTAACAGGCTTTAATACATGAGAAAAGAAACATATCAGAACAACGAAGGGAAATGGTTGGGAATGAGAAAGAGTCAGGAGCAGTAAATGAGAGGGGCATCAGTAAGAGTGACATTTGGAGAAATGATCATTCAGAAGAACATATGGTCTCAACTATTTCTATTCACATTTAGCATTCTTTTTAAAATGGGTTTTTCTTTCACTGTATTCTGTTTCTTTTTTTTGTTGTTGTTGTACATGTTCTTTTGCTCATATACATGAACTCTTTGGTATGCTATCTGTATAAGTCACCATGTGAGAGGATTTTATCTGATATTACCAAAGAATTTACATGTATGTTTGTTATATTTGTTTCATATTAATGGCACTTCCTTTCATCTGGCAATTATTTTAATGTAAATGTCTATAAATAACAAAAGCAGCATAAGTCTTGCTAGGGGTAAGGCTGATTCTTGTTATTCTTTGGGTTTTAACAGACCCTACCAACCATTAATCATAATGTGGCTTTACTTCTTTTATTATGGAAGCAAAAACCTCTACAGGCCATGAGAAGTAAAGCAGAGTATCATACATGTCTAGTCTTTTACTAATGTAAATAGGAACAACTTGGACCTTACATGATGAGCAAGAAGTTACTAAATAATGGCTGTGTGCAGTTAAATAATGGTTTTCCACATTTTCACAAGAATGTTTTATGAAAGAATGAAGATATTAAACTTTGCTTTTTTCCAAGACAGTGTTTCTCTGTGTAGCCTGGGCTGTTCTAGACACTGATTTGTAGACCATGCTGCCATCAAACTCACAGAAATCTGCCTTCCTTTACCTCCCAAAGGCTGGGTGCCAACATGCCTGGCTTGACATTAAACATATTTTGTGAGAAACGTATTTCATGAACTAAACCTATCCTCACACAAATACTTGATCAATAAAAATGACATTTTGCAGTAATAAAGGGAAAACAAAAAATTATCTTCTCCTTTGCTTTGAGTGTAGGATTAGTGTGGTGGGCTCTTGGATAGAGCGCTATCTAGGAAATGACTTTCCAGAAGCCAAACATTCCACTCAAGGCAGGTAATTATCAATAGAGGGACAGCATGGATCACAGATTCCTGGTCTTTGAGACCTAGAGTTCACTCCTCAACAGGACTCCAATATGTCAGTTTCCCCAAAGTAGCACATGATGGAGGACCAGAACATGGTGAGACCTTCATTCATATAATATTTTTATTTAGGAGACATATGTGCAGATTAATTAGGTTCTTTTACAGTTTTTAGGAGTCTATGACAAAAGCCAGAAGGAAGAGTAGGAGAAATTTGGACTGACATTTTCTCAACAAACTTCCCTAAGTCCCCACAAGAGCTACAGAGTTGGCCTCATTTGATGTTAAGGTAACTGGCTCCTCTCTGAGTTCCGGACAAACTTCAGACATTTTTCTAGATGAACAAAATATAATTGGAGATAAAATGATGGAAGTTATAGATGAAGTAACTGAATCAGCTAGAAATACAAATGTGCCAAATCTGTGCCTGATATGCACAGTTCTCAAAAGAAAGCAGAAAGACTGGAGACCTTTTACAGTGTGTGGGTCACCGAGTGTGGCCTTGTCTTCTTTTAACTTCCCTTAATCACAAACACTGTTATAACTGGAGCGCCACTGAGGCTTTACCCTGAATCTCATGATGGAGATGCCACACTAATATGTGGACTTTATAACCACTGGATCATCGTTACCTCAGAAGAATCTGCACTGTAATCTGAGGTGATATTCTGCATTTATTTCCTTTTGTATCGTGTAGTATACATAATTTTTAATTTCTGAAAACCAACTATGTTTTTAAGATGCCACAGACATTTAGAGACTATAAATTTAGAGGGAATTCTGGGAAATCATTAGATGGAAATGATACTTCAGGACCAGTAGTCAGTTATGTCTGCTCCTGTTCCTGCAATTTGCCTTTCCTCCTGTAAGCTTGGAGCTCCCTGCTGGTTCTGAGTGCTCTTTCAGGGAGGTTTGTGTCTAAGTTCACACTGATGTACTCTCACTGTGTTTCTAGTACAGTAATAAATGGCACTGTCTTCTTCTCTTAAGATGTTCATCTGCAGGTACATGGTGCTTTTGGAATCATCTCTTGAGACAGTGAATCTGCCTTTCACAGACTCCGGATAGTATGTTTCATAATTATATGCTTTGGTTCCGGTTTGAGCAACCCACTCCAGCCCCTTCTCTGGAGACTGACGAACCCAATCCATCCAGTAGTCACTGAATGTGAATCCAAAGGCTACACAGGAGAGTTTTAGGGATTTTCCAGGCTGTACCAAGCCTCCCCCTGACTCCACCAGCTGCACCTCCGACAGGACCCCTGTAAACAGAGAATTCTGTCAGTAAACTGCTGCAATTATCCACTGTCCTACTCAATATTTTATACTCAATATTTCTTCTAATCTATAAATTTTAAAAGAACAATAGGAATAACCCAACTCAGTCCTAACTTCATATTGAATATCTTCTATTCAGTGATGAGCACTCAGTGGGAGGACCTGAGACCAGAGCTTTGTGCCTCTGTCAGAGCTATAGTTTTAGGACTGGTTTTTATAGGCAGAAGATAAGATTATTTTCATGTCCTCCTGCTATATCAACATAAGTATTACGGGCCTTAGAGGAAACAATGAAGGTTGTTGATGTCTAAGATAAAATTAAGACGGAAGTGACATTTGTAGCATCAAAATATCACTTGCTATTCCAGGGAAACTGCTCGAGTTTAGACACTTTTTGTTTGTTTGTTGTTTTTGTTTTGCATTCTTGAAGTGCAATAGATATTCCCAGGAAAAAGATAAAGGTGGACAATGATAGTTTGAATTATACTTGGGCTATATGAACCTGTGTTTCAAAAAAAAGAAAACAGCATTTCTTTAAGTGTTTCTCAGCCATTTGATATTCCTCTGTTGAAAATTCTCTGTTTAGTTCTGAGCCCCGTTTCTCAATTGGGTTATTTGGCTTGGTGGCATTTAATTTCTTGAGTTCTTTATATATTTTGGATATTAGACCTTTGTCAGATGAAAGGTTGGTAAAGATCTTTTCCCAGTCTGTAGGCTCTTGCTTTGTTCTGTTGAGAGTGTCTCCTGCCTTACAGAAACTTCTCAGCCTCATGAGGTTCCATTTATTAATTGTTGACCTTAAGACCCAGGCTGTTTGTGTTCTGTTCAGGAGGTTGTCTCCAGTGCCAATGTGTTCCAGGCGCTTCCCCAATTTTCCTGTAACTGATTTAATGTCTCTGGTTTTATGTTGAGGTCTTTAATCCACTTGGACTTGAGTTTTGTACATGGTGACAAATATTGGTCTAATTGCATTTTTCTACACGTATACATACAGTTAGACCAGCACCATTTGTTGAAGATGTTCTCTTTTTCCATTGGATAGATTTGCTTCTTTGGGCTTCTTTGTCAAAAATCAAATGACCAAATGTGTATGGTTTCATCTCTGGGTGTTCAATTTGATTCTGTTGATCCTCTAGCCTATTGCTGTTCCAGTACTGTGCTGTTTTAATTATTGTTGCTTTATAGTACATCTTGAGATCAGGTATGGAGATTTCTCCGGAGGAACTTTTATCCAGACACTAGCCCAAGGGGCATGTTCCATGAAAGTCTTCACTTACTAGGAAAGTGCGTCAGAGGGGCGAACATCCTATTGGGTCTTTAGGTGAAAGAAGCATGGGAGACTATGGAAATAGAAGGATCTGGAGGGTCCTAGAAACCTACAAGAAGAAACTTATGATGCATGGATCTGGGTCCAGGGGTCCTGTTCAAACTGTGGTATCAGGCAAGGACAATATAGACAGTAAACTTCAAACCCCTACCCAGATCTAGCTGATGGACAGGACATTCTCCACTATTGAGTGGAGAGAGAGATCTGACTTTCATGCGAACTCTGGTAGCCCATTTTTGACCACATCCACTTGGTAGGGGAGGTCTGGTGGCACTCAGAGGAGGATAGCAGGTTACCAAGAATAGACTTGGTACCCTATGAACATATACAGGGGGAGGAGTTCCCCTCAGTCACAGACATAGGGGAGGAGAGTAGGGGGAAAGTGGGAGGGAGGGAGGATTCAAGGGATGGGCTAACAATTGAGATGTAATTTGAATAAATTAATAAAAACATTTATAAAATTTTAGGAAAACTGCATTAAAAAGAAAAACAGTAATAATAATGAAACTGTATTTAGAACAAAGGAAATATTAAGTTGCAGCATTAGTCTATTGTGCTTTGCACATGTGAAACTCCTCTGCTTACTTTGCAGATGCGATAAAATCAATTCATAGGAAACTGTGACAAGAAAACCTCAAGTACGACAGTTTTGAGGGCGTTGTATAAGTTCAGTGCATTCAGTGAATGTGCATGTTAAGTTGAAGTAGACAAGTGCGGCAGACTGCATAGTCCAGGAATACAATATACCAGGCATAAAGTGAGCTTTATATTTGATCCTGAAAATAAAATAACTTATTCCTATAAATATAAATACAGTATTTTAATAATTTCTTTGTTCTAGTTGTTCGGCTACCTTCCCTCCAGCTGACAGGAAAGCATGTCTTAATCTCCCCTTGTAAGGAAATCACAACTAACTTAAAATATACCAACTAGCATAAACATGTTAATAGATTAAAATGCATGAAATATAATAAAATGCTATCTAGCAAAATATACTGAGATTATTCATTGATCAATAATAAAACACAATGAAGTCCCGTGTTTACTAGTTAGCTCCTCTGTGCTGACCCCTTAGGAACTGTGAAAACTTTTTTCTCCCATTTTCAAAGAAATAAAAGAACATTTCTATGTTTACCAAAAGATGGAGGTAAACCTAGAGCCTCCACTCTACGGCCCTGCTCTGATGTGCTTCCATCTTTCCAGTCCTGCCCCCTTCCCAGGAAATGACAATACTGACTGTGTGTGAGATTTAGAAAAAGGGGCCTTGAAATTGCTTCTCCATGAAAATAGAATGTCAGGTACTAGTTTTCCAACTGAGAAATCATTTTCTTTTGAGATAAACTGTCTTAAGAGGGCCTGTGAATGGTTTGTGTCTGTAGCTTCACAGGAGAGTGATATGAATCTTAGGAACTAACTCTGGTGATCTTGGTCAGAACTTGTGTCCTTTCATGCAAGGGTTATGACTTATTTAGGATGTAGTCTTTTAGAGTTTGTATATAGGTAACTGAAAGGAAAAACCAAGTGTAGACATAGGAAAGGCTAGATCTGCTCATCTCTGAACCTGGTCCTCAGGCTAAGAACAATTAATTAATATTCTTATCTTTTTACTTTTTGATATCTTTTGGAAATCTTTTTGATTTTGTGATCTTTATCTAAGTTTCTCACTACTGAATGTATTACTGATAGTATCTTATGCAAGGATTAAAGAAAATTATAGGTGATGTGGTGGGTAGATTGTAAGAGCCAGAGTATGGATATGAGTTCTATGAAGTGCTGCCCTTTGGATGAGACTAGGTCATAACAACAATCAATGCTCAGAGGCTGTGATACCAGCACAAGAGAAGGTAATGAAAATAGACAGGACAGAGGTTGAGAGTGAGAGTCCTCCTACCAGCAGGAGTGATAGGAAGACAACAGAGAGCAATGGAGGTCATTATATTCACATTTCTTTCTATGGACAAATAGAATCCTTAGAAATAAAGTTTGAGAATGCTCCCACCCTTTCTGTTTCTTTATTTGGCTGAACATTCACTTTTCAGTACACATTGTACACCATGGCAATCCATCTGAACATTTCCTTTTCAGCACACAGTGCACACCTTGACATGATAACTGAACATTTCCTTTGCAGCACACATTGCATTCCTTGACATGCTATCTGTATTTCTCACCATGTGATAGGATCTCATCTGTTATCGCTACCAAAATTACATGTATGTTATATTTATTTGTATTTTATTTAAATGACCCCTGCTTTCACCTTACAGCTATTTTTAACATAAATGTCTATAATTAACAAAACTTGAACAAGTCCCTATTTGGAACATTCCCTGCCTGTAGCTCACAGATCACCCATTATACCACAAAACATTAAACACAATGTTGTTTTTACCAACTCTGTGATAAAAGTGAAACTGTCTTCAGGATACAGTATATAGATAAGAGATACAAACATGTCCAGGTTTTTCCTAGTGTAAAAGAGGAGACTTCTGTCTGTTTCTGATAAACAAAGTGTTTCTCAATACTGGAAGTGTACAGTTAATTAATGGCTTTCCTTAATTTCTATATGAATCATGGTTGAGGGATGTAAATTTTAAACACATATTTTGTCAATACATTGTTTTCAACCCAAATAATAGTTTACTAAAAACGCCTGTTGTCTAGTGATAACATGGTAATGAAGGGAAAACATGAAATTATTTTCTCCTTTGTTGTGATTTTATGCTTAGTACTGAGGGGGTCTCTAAAATAGCCGACTACCAGGGGAATGCCTTTCAAGAGGCCAAAAATACATTGCAGGCTGGTAATTATGTAAGGGTCCAAGTGTCTCACAGAAACATGGACGCTGAATTCTAGAGCTTACTTTTCATCAAGAAAATCATGTTAGCTTCTCCAAAATAGCACAAGATAGTGGAAGAGGACAAGGTAAGTCCTTCATCCACAGAACATAATCATTTTAAATTAGCAGTAAGGTTCCTAGGTTAACCAGACATTTTGCCATATGTAAGAGTCTATGACAAGAGATAGAAGAAATAATCAGGATAATTGGGACTGAGCATTTTCAACTACAACCTTCCCCAAGTACCCACTGGTGCCTGGGCCTCAGCTGAGCTTAAGCTAAGCAGCTCATTATCTGTGTTTAGAACAAAGGTGACTGGTTTTTTTTTTCTAGATGAACAAAATCTAATATGGTATATGATGAAGAAAGTTATACATTATGTTGCTGAATCAGCAGAAAATACAATGGGCCCATCTATACCTGCTGTGCACAGTTCTTATGAAAAGCAAAATTATCTCAAAGCTATTAGAGAGTACAGATTTTAGAGTGTGTCCTCATGTACCTCCCTTAATCCGCATACCACTGCAGCTTTTCCCTGAATCTTGTGACAGAAACAGGTCACTATCACTGTGACTCTTTCTAAGAATGTGATCTTCGTGATGTTACCAGCTTCGTTTCTAAGTTCGAAATTATTTTTAGTGTTTGTTCTTTTAGACTGAATATATCAAATATTATACATTTATATTATGATTATTATATATGTTGTGTTATATCAGTTTGTGGCAAAATGAGCACTCTGTTTTATCAGAGATTACAGACTACAAGTACAGAGAATTTTCTATGAAATCATTAGATTTCATGACTCCAGAAACAACAAGCAGTTTTTCTGCACCAAATTCTGCACTGCCTCTCTTTTCCATGGGTGCTCTACACCCCCTGCTGGTCCTGAGCACTAATACAAGAAGGTTTGTGTCTAGGTTCATACTGAAAGCCTGTCACTGTGCCTTGCACAGTAATAAATGGCAGTGTCTTCAGTTCTTAAGCCGTTCATTTGCAGGTAGAGACTGCTTTTGGAATCATCTCTTGAGATGGTGAATCTTCCTTTTACAGATTCCGCATAGTGTGTTTCATAATTATCAGGTTTGTGTTTAATTCTACCAACCCACTCCAGCCCCTTTCCTGGAGCCTGGCGAAACCAGTTCATCCACCAGCTGCTGAAAGTGAATCCTGATGTGGCACAAGAGAGCTTTAGGGAACTTCCAGGCTTCACCAAGCCTCCCCCTGACTCCACCAGCTGCACTTCACCCTGGACTCCTGCAAACACAGAAAATTCTCTCAGCAAATTGTCACAAATACCCACAGTCCCTATTACTCACATCCACTTACACACTTAGAATCCTTTCTAATAAATTACCATTTAAAAGAACAAAAAGGAAAATCCAGCTCAATCTCAACTCCATGTTGAATGTTCCCTGTTCAAGTTGATCAATGAATATGTCTTGAGGTATCTGCTTTCATTAGAGCTTTAACATCAGGGTTGGTTTTTATGAGCAGAGAGGGACTTTATTTGCATATCTTGCTGCTATATCATGAGCTGAGGAATGTGACACTTACAGAACAGAAGAAATGGTGCAGGTGTTTGTGATGAAATAGGATTAAGGCGGCATTTACAAAATTAAAGTATTGCTATTGTCCTGGGTGCTTAGTTCAGTTAGTAGAAAACATCCTTTTTCATGCCTGAACCCTGTGTTCACCACCAGCACTGTGTGGATAAAGAAGATGTGGAAGCAGGAGAATCATATGTATAAGCTTTCCTTTTGATACATAATCGTGTGTCTCAAAAATAAAAAGAGAGAGAAGGAAGAAAGCAAAAAGAATCACTAATTGGTGTGAATTTCAGTTATAAATCGTAATAGAATTTTACCATTTATATTAAATTATCTTTTATTATAATTAATAAAATAACTCCTTACTTTATTATACTTTTTACATGTAAACTGTTCTGCTGTCATAGGAGAAATTATCACATAAATTCATAGGAAATAATGACAAGATACATAATTAGCATATGATAATTTTAAGCACATTATGTATAGTTCAGTGTATCCTGAATACCTACATTCTACTGAATGAACAAAATGTGGTTTAAGACATGGGTCAGCCGTGTAATACTTGATCTATACATCTCGAAGTTGGAGCCTTACGAAAATAAAATAACTTAATTACATAAAAAATACAATGTGAGATTGTTCTTTGATTAATTGTAAAACACAGTGAATGTCTGTCTTTACCACTTTAATCATCAAGGAAGGACCTCTCCTAATCTTCATGCAGGGTCAGGTCACCTCTTCTGTGTCTTCTGTAAGGTACCCAGTAGAACCATTTCTCTCCATACCATATTATTTTGCCCCACAGATCCACAGTTTTGTGCTTTTAGTGACATCTCATTCTTTTCTTTCTCACACAAAAGACCCACTTGACCCTTTAGAGATGAGCCTTCCCTGTACCATCAGGTAAAAGAAGCTCATCCAAAATAAAGAGATTAGATATTAACGATACAAAAGAGTGTCAATTGGCCACAATTTATGAAGACTTTTGTGGCAAGACTTGGCTAAGAGACAGAATGTGGCAGATAGCTGGTGCCTTTCAATACAGCAGAATTATATTAAAGACTGATACTGACCCAAATATACATGACATTCTTCATGTTTATTTACTGATTCTGGAGGATGGGGAAAAACATGGAGTTTTTGTGTGAGGAGATGTTTCTTCTATACTCCTGTAAAAGTAAAATTATTCAAAGTAATCTTTAGTAGAAGATTGGACCAACAATAAAATCACAAAGTCATGTAAAAAAGATTACTTGTAAAGATACTGGAACCAAAGTTAAGAATACTTATATTAAGAAATGATATTGAATGATTATTCTGACTTAAAATCTTCTTAGCACAAAGAAAATAAATTCTGATACTGTAAACCTAGCCAATGACTTAGAGTTCCTTAAGTCATAGCTCTAGGAGAAGAATATAACTGTCACTATTCTAAATAGCATATAATCCACCTTTACTCTAAATGTTTATCCTTATAGCCACTACTCAGAGATAGTTGTAGTTATCACCACTCATGAGGGAAATTTCTTTTTGCAACATAAGTTAAACTGAAGAGAAAAAGGGAAACAATTTAAAGAGAGTATGTGTCAACTAAGAGCAGTTTGCAGGGAAGAAAGCGAAAAGGCAATGATGTAATCATATTATATTATAATCTAAAAAAAACCCAATCACAAGGGAAACAAAACATTTTGTTTGTTTCATTTATAAGATAGACATAAAATAGTAAAAACTGCCTGTCACAAAGCTCATTAGACAGAGTGATTTCTCAGAATGCACAAAACAAAGGTTCTTGTCCCCAGAAGCTATAAATTCCCTTTGTCATGGTGCATTCCTGTGATCCCAGAACTGAGGAGGTAATTCAGGAGAATCAGAAATCAGGATAATCCTTGTTACTGCAAGACTGAGGCAATCCTAGCATTCATGTTGCTGTTTCCCCACAAATATAATACAACACATAACCCTAGAGATGCAGGAAATATTATAGGAAGAGATAAGTTCCCCACACAGGAAGCCTGTCTTCATCTTCCTGATGCACCTGCTGCACAGGCTGTTTTCTCAGTGTGTGCTGTACAGCACTTGACAGATAGAGCCTTGTTCAACTAGCATGTGGGAAGCCATCACACTGCATTCATTAGGATGCTTTCTTTGGATTTTTTGTTATGCCTGCTCTCTGCTTTTCTTTCTTCTGCCCAGGTCTTATTGTGTGTAATTATGTGTATGGGTTACAGTAATTTGAAATATTGAAAAATATAATAAATTCAAGGTACATGGCAGTTGTCTTGCATTTCATTTCACACACCTGGATGTGAGCTGCTCCTCCCTCTCAACTGTAATGAATTGAACTCCCAGATACTCTGAGCTGAGTGTATCCAAGTTCATATATTGTTCATGTCAGGAAATTGGTTAGAGGGACATAAAATCCAACATAAATGGATCATCATATACATACCCATCCATATTTAAGTGAGATTTATCCAGCATTAAAAATGATGAAATAATGCTGATTGGGATCAAATATGTAAGTATGGGTTGTCCAGTTAATAATGACCACATGCTGAAAATAACATTATACTAACTAGGGAATTACTGGCTTTATTCAATTTGAATAACATAAATGTACCCACTGAATCCATATCAATCAATATATTTATTGGTGTTCAAGCTACAGCATCAGTAACAAAAAGAAAGTGAAATCATATAGATTGGAAAATGAAAAACAATTTGCCACTGCAGATTTCTTGAAGGCATATATACTATTTAAAGAGTCATGAAAAGTTGCAACTAATGAATCAATTAGGAAAGATGTTGGTATGCACTATAGCCTTATAGCTTTATTTTGATAAAACAATACTAATTATACTAAAATAAATCAAGAAGATCTCCTAATTTCCATTATTATAAAAATTTAAAAAATTGAGAATTAAGTGTGTAAAATATGTGTACAATGAAACTATAAATGACTACTCAAAACTGGAAAGAAATACATTATTCGGATGTATAGAAAAATAAATATTAAAATGTCTGTATCACTCTTAGATGATACATCAAAACCATAGTGTAGATTTTTTCAATTGACAAAAACAAGAGTTGTCTAAATAGAAAATTGGCTTAGAAAAATCTCAGTACTGTGAGCAATTTAATTGTGCATTTAACTGATTATCAGTTGATGTGATAGGGCCATAGACCAAAGAAGTATACACCTGTCAGGGGTATGCAGAAAGACATCCACAGGGGAATGAGGAAGTTTCTAACAACACATCATAAGAGACATGACCCATACCAAGATGTCGTTTCAAATTTTATAGGATATCACCCTAAGGGCTGATGGAAAGAAATGCTGGTGAGGTAGTGGATGACATGTAACCATCCTGTATTGCTTATAAAAATGTAAACTGGTGCAAACCCTAATGGAGACAGAAAGGAAGACTGCAAAATGTGTACAACAGAGTTAATATAGAAACTTTCTTCCTATTATGTGCATATGACAGGCATGAGAAATCTGTTGTGTGAACACTCACTTTTACTGTAGCATTGTTGAAAGTAGCAGTGACTTGGACAGCTATGTCACAGAGTATGCATGAATTACATAATGTATGAAGCATATGTTAATTCCAAGATATAACAGAACCGAAAGACTTTCTATTCTGTCCTTGGTAACATGACTGAACAAGAAAGATAAGAGGTTTGTTAATGAGTTGAGACATGTGAAGAGTAACACCTGTGGTAGGAGTTTGGTAGGCAGGAAGACATTGAAGAGCTCCAGTGTGCAAATGATAATGCCTACTGTAGAAGAAAATGTAGTGTAGGATACAAGATGGCGGTGAGCAGTGTGGACCGTGTTTGGAAGCTCCAGTCAACAATTCACGGAATTGTGCACATTTCTGAGCCAGGAACACCTAGGTCCCCAAACCACGGCAGCAGGAGTGCTACACAGTTCGGAGGGACCAGGGTGTGCCCCTGCACACAGGAGGAGTGCAGATTTTCTTGGATCGGAGCAGCAGTGGCAGAGGCAGCAGCAGCAGCAGCAGCGGCACCAGTGGTACCAGTGGTACCAGCTGCACCAGCGGCGATGGCTGAGGTTTATAGCTCAGAACCTTCCCATTTCGGTGATTGGTGTGGTGGCCGGTGGGAGTTGCTGTGAGAGAAGGGACTCTGGGCAGGTTTTGGGTCGCACGGTGCCTTGAGACCCAAACTGGACTCGGCAGATAGTTCAGCCACAGAGTCCCAGGTTCAGCTCAGTGCGCAGTGCCATGGAGACGCTGGCTCAGCTCAGCAAGCAATTCTGCCCAAGGCACTAGCTCAGCTGAGCCACAGCTCCCCTGCTGTGTCGCAGGCTGGTCAGAGCACTCAGTTCCACCTGAGGCACTAGCTTAGCTCAGCCGAAGAATTGCTGCTGTGACGCAGGCTGGGCCGAGCGCTCAGTTCCACCTGAGGCATGTTAGCTCAGCTCAGCGAGCAGTTCTGCCCAAGACACTAGCTCAGCTCAGAGTGCAGTTCTGGGGCACTGACACAGGCTGAGGTCAGCACATAGATTCGGCCCAGAATCTCTAGCTGGACTTGCCGGGCAGGTTGTGCCCAGAGACTCTAGCTGAGCTTTGTGCACAGGCTCAGCAGCCCTAAGACTTTGGCTGGACTCTCCACGAAGTTTAGACCTAGAGTTCTGGGCTGAATTCAGTGAGCGGTATGGGTTCAGAGTCCCTGTCTGAGCTCAGTGCACAGTTCTGCCTCACAAACTCGGGTGGAACTCGGCGTGCAGTTCAGGGCCAGAGTCGCTAACTGTGCTTGGCAGACAGATTGGGCCTAGAGACTCTACTGACCTTTCGGCACAGTCCCGGCTATGAGACTTTGGTTGGACACAGTGCACAGTTTGAATCCAGAATTCCTGGCTGAGCTTGGCAGACAGTTAAGGCCCAGAGTCTATAACTGAACACAGCACGAACTTAGGGCCAAAAGCCCCGAACTGAGCTTGATGCACAGTTCCAGTCCAAAAATTCTGAATGGCCTCTGTGTGCATTTTGGGCCCAGAGTCCCTAGGGTAGCTCAGTGCGTGGAATGAGCCCAGAGTCCCTGCTGAGCTCGGCAGATGGTTTGAACCCTGAAACTCTGGGTAAGCATGGCACGTGGTTAAGGCCCAGTGTCCTGGTTGGACTTAGCAGGGGACCCAGAAGGCTGTGGATACCTTGGCCTGAACCAACGCTCATTCAGAGACCCAGAACTATTGCAGGACCCACAGTACAGGGGAGCAGAGTATCACTGGCTGTGAGAGTCCAAAATGACAAGGCTAGCCTCCTGCCATCCACACCAGTGAAGCATCAGAGCTTCCAGCCTAGGGAAATCGTGAGAAAACAAGTGAATTTATCATCAGACTCCCTCCATCCAACTCTGGAAGCTACCCAATAAAAACAAAGACAGCAAGATGTCTAAAGGACAGCGAAAAAGCATACACACACACAAAAAAAAACCCAAAACAACATGGCATCTCCAGTTTCCAGCAATCCCAAAGAAAACAACACAGAGAACTCAAATACAATGGAAATACAAGAAAATGACCTCAAATCCTTAGTAGTGAGGATATTAATGGAGGAAACAAATAAAATTCGTAATCAAATGCAGGAAGACACAGCCAAACAGGTGAGAGACATAAAAGAAGCCCATAGAGTGGAACTGGAAAAATTTCAGGAAAGTACAAACAACAATATGTAGGAAATAAATAAAACGATTCAAGCTCTGAAGACCAATAAAGAGGCAATGGAAGAAACTCAGGAATATACAAACAGTCAGATGAAAGAAATAAAAAAATCAGGTCAAGATCTAAAGATGAAAATGGATTCAATGATAAACACACAGACAGAAGAAAAACGAGAATGTGCGACCTCAGAGAAGAAGGCAAGCAACACAGGGGTAAGCTTTTCTATCAGAATCCAAGAGGTGGAAGAACGAATCTCAGGTCTAGAAGATACAATCATAGATCTTGAAACAACCATTAAATAAAATGCCAAATCTGGAAAACTCCTGACACAAAACATCCAAGAAAATAAGGACACCTTGAAAAGAAGAAATCTGAGGACAATAGGCGTTGAAGAAAGAGAAGATATCAGACTCCAAGGCCCAGAAACTGTTCTCAACAAAATCATAGAAGAAAATTTCCCCAATCTAAAGAGAGAGACGCCTATAAACATACAAGGGGCCTACAGAACAACAAATAGAACTGAACAGAAAAGAAAAACTGCCTGTTACATAATAATCAAAACACAAACATACAGAACAAAGAAAAAATATTAGAAGCCACAAGGGAAAAAGGCCAAATAACATTTATTGGCAAACCTATCAGAATTACACCCGACTTCTCAGCAAAGACCATAAAGCCAGAAGGGCCTGGACAGAGATCCTGCAAACACTAAGAGACCACACATACCAGGCCAGACTACTTTACCCAGCAAAATTATCAATAACGATTGATGGAGAAAACAAAATATTTCATGACAAAAACAAATTCAAACAGTACCTATCCACAAATCCAGCTTTACAGAAGGTACTAGAAGGAAAACTCCATCCCAAAGCGTGAAGTTACAATGAAAACTATTCAGGATATAGATAACTACACCATGGCAAAAACACAACCACACAAATGCTCAACTGGAACCAACATCGAAATTCAGACTCATAACAGTCACTGGTCATTAATATCTCTCAACATCAATGCTCTCAATTCTCTAATAAAAAGACACAGACTAACTGAATGGGTGCATAAAAAGATCCAACATTCTTCTGCATTCAAGAAACACATCTCACCCATAACGATAGGCATTACCTCAAAGTAAAGGGTTGGAAAAAAACATTCCAAGTAAATGGTCACAAGAAGAAAGCAAGCATAGCCATTTTAATATCAAACAAAATAGACTTTCAAGCAAAATTAATTAAAAGTGAGGTGGAAAGACACTTCATACTCATCAAAGGTAAAGTCAACCAAGATGACATCACAATTCTGAACATCTATGCTCCCAATACAAAGGCACCCACATTTGTAAAAGATCTGTTAAAAAAGCTTAAACCACACATCGATCCCCACACAATAATAATGGGAGACTTCAACACCCCACTCTCACTAAAGGATAAGTCATTGAAACAGAAACTAAGCCAAGAAGTAACATCATTAACCAATGCCATGGGTCAAATGGATCTAACAGATATCAATAGAACCTTTCACCCAAACAAGAAAGAATATACCTTCTTCTCTGCACTCCATGGAACCTTCTCCAAAGTTGATCACATGTAGGTCCCAAAGCAAGCCTCAACAGATAAAAGAGGATTGAAATAATACCTTCTTTCTTATCAGATCACCATGACCTTAGGATGCAATTCAACAACAGCATAAATAACAAAAAGCCTACACATAAGTGGAAACTAAACAACTCTCCACTAAATGACACCTGGGTAGAGGAAGAAATAAAGAAAGAAAACAAGGAGTTTCTGAAATTCAATGAAAATGAAGGAACAACATACCCAAATTTGTGGGATACACTGAAGGCAGTGCTAAGAGGAAAATTCATAGCACTAAGTGCTTTTAAATAGAAATTGGAAACATCGCTCATACGGATTTTAATGAAACAACTGGAAGACCTAGAAAAAAAAGAAGCAAAAATGCCAAAAAGGAGTAGATGTCTGGAAATAATCAAACTCAGGGCTGAAATTAACAAATTAGAAAATAAGAACACAGTCCAAAGAATCAACAAAACCAAGAGCTGGTTCTTTGAGAAAATCAACAAGATAGACAGACCGTTAGCCAAACTAACTAAAAGGCAGAGAGACAGTATTGAAATCAACAAAATCAGAAATGAAAAGAGAGACATAACAACAGACACTGAAGAAATAGAATCATAAGATTCTATTTTGAAGGCATATATGCCACAAAATTTCAAAATCTAAAGGAAATGGACTATTTTCTTGATCAATTTCACTTGCAAATGTTGAATAAAGAAAAGATAAAGAAGCTAAATAGTCCCATTTCCCCTACAGAAATAGAAGCAATCATTGATAGTCTACCACCCAAAAAAAGCCCAGGGCCAGATGGTTTTAGTGCAGAATTCTACAAGACCTTCATGGGCGAGCTAATACCGATACTCTTCGAGCTACTCCAAAAGATAGAAATGGATGGAACATTACCAAATTCATTCTATGAGGACATGGTCACATTGATACCTAAACCTCACAAAGAGCCAAGAAAGAAAGAAAATTTCAGACCAATTTCTTTTATAAACATCAATGCAAAAATAGTAAATAAATAATTGCAAAACAAATACGGAACACATCAAAGATATTCATCATGACCAAGTAGGCTTCATTCCAGGCATGCAGGGATGGTTTAATATATGGAAATCCATCAATGTAATCCACCATATAAACAAACTGAAAATAAAAAACCACATTATCATCTCCTTAGATGCAGAGAAAGTATTTGATAAAATCCAACACGCATTCATGTTTGAAGTTTGAGAGAAATCAGGGATACAAGGCACTCTCCTCAACATAAAAAGGCTATATACAGCAAGCCAATAGCCAAATCAAAGTAAATGGTGAGATACTCAAGCAAATTCCTCTAAAATCGCGAACAAGGCAAGGCTGCCCACTCTCTCTATATCTCTTCAATATTGAACTTGAAGTTCTAGCCAGAGCAATAAGACACAAAAGGAGTTCAAGGGTATCCAAATGGGAAAGGAGGAAGTCAAATTATCACTATTTGCAGATGGTATGATAGTCTACATAAGTGACCCTCAAAATTCCACCAGAGAACTCCTACAGCTCATAAACACCTTCAGCAAATTGGCTGGATACAAAATTAACTCAAAAAAGTCTGTAGCCTTCCTATACACAAATGACAAGCTTGCAGAGGAAGAAATTAGGAAAGCCACACCCTTCACATTAGCCACAAGTAATATAAAATATTTAGGAGTTACTCTAACCAAGGAATTGAAGGAGTGGTTTGAAAAAAAATTCAAAACTCTGAAGAAAGAGATTGAATGTGATATGAGAATATGAAATGATCTTCCTTGCTCATGGATCGGGAGAGTTAACATAGTAAAAATGGCCATCCTACCAAAAGCAATCTACAGATTCAATGCAATCCCTATCAAAATACCTACACAATTTTTAAAGACATTGAAAGTTCAATGCTGAACTTCATATGGAAAAACAAAAATCCCAAAATAGCTAAAACAATCTTGTACGATAAAAGGTGCTCCAGAGGAATCTCCATACCTGATCTCAAACTGTCCTACAAAGCAATAGTAATTAAAACAGCATGGTACTGGCACAGTGGAATCATATCGAAGACCCAGATATGAATCCACACACATATGGTCACTTGATTTTTGACAAAGAAACCAAATGCTTTCAATAGAAAAAGAATAGCATCTTCAACAAATGGTGCAGGTCTAACTGGATGTCTATGTGTAAACAATGCAACTGGACCCATATTTGTCACCTTGCACAAAACTCAAATCCAAGTGGATTAGAGACCTCAACATGAAACGAGAGACACTAAGTCACTTACAAGAAAAATTGGGGAATAGCATGGAACATATTGACACAGGAGGCAACTTCCTGAACAAAGCACCAACAGCCCAGGCCTTAATGTCAACAATTAATAAATGTGACATCATGAGGCTGAGAAGCTTCTGTAAGGCAGGAGACACTTTCAAGAGAACAAAGCGACAGCCTACAGACTTAGAAAAGATCCTCACTAACCCTACATCTGACAAAGGTCTAATATCCAAAATATATAAAGAACTCAAGAAATTAAACACCACCAAACCAAATAATCCAATTGAGAAATGGGGCTTGGAACTAAACAGAGGACTATCAAATGGCTGAGAAACACTTAAAGAAATGCTCAACATCCTTAGCCATCAGGGAAATGCAAATCAAAACAACTCTGAGATTCCATCTTACACCCATCAGAATAGGTAAGATAAAAAATTCAAGTGACACCACATTCTGGCGAGGATGTGGGGAGAGAGGTACACTCCTTCATTCCAAGTGAGAATGCAAACTAGTACAGAGACTTTGGAAATCTATCTGGTGCTATGTCAGAAAACTGGGAATAGGGCTTCCTCAAGACCCAGCTATTACACTCCTTGGAATATACCCAGAAGATATTCTAGCACACAACCAGAAAATTTGCTCAACCATGTTCATAGCAGCCTTATTCATAATAGCCATAACATGGAAACAGCCTAAGTGTCCCTCAGTAGAAGAATGGATAAAGAAAGTGTGGTACATATACATTATGGAATACTACTCATCTATTAAAAACAAGGAATTGCCGAAATTTGTGAATAAATGGATTGAGCTAGAAATGATCATAATGAGTGAGTTAATCCAGAAGCAGAAAGACTCAAATGGTATATACGCACTTATATCTGCATACTAGCCAAAGGAGCATGTCTCACGAAAGCCTACACTTACCAGGAAACTGGGACAGAGGGGAGGACATCCTATTGGGACTGTAGATGAGAGATACATGGGAGAATAGCAAAGTAGAAGGATCCAGAGTGTCCTAGAAACCTACAAGTAGAACATTATGATGGGCAGATTTGGGCCAAGGGGTTCCACTCAAGCTGAGGCACCAGCCAAGGACAATACAGGCGGTAAACTTTAATCCCCTATCCAGATCTAGCCAATGGGCAGAACATTCTCCACAGTTGAGTGGAGAGCGGGGTATGACTTTCACATAAACTCTGGTGCCTCATATTTGACCATGTTCCCTGCGGGGGAGACCTCATGGCCATCAGAGGAAGGATAGTAGGTTACCAAAAAGAGACTTGATATCCTATGAGCATATACAAGGGGAGGTAATCCCCCTCATGAACAGTCATAGGGGAGGGGAATAAGGGGAAAATAGGAAGGAGGGAAGAATGGGAGGACATAAGGGATGGTATAACCATTAAGATGTAACAAAAATAAATTAATAAAAAATTAAAAAAAAAAGAAAATGCAGTATAGGTTGAAAAGTATCATGTGAACAGATTTTAACTGTGCTCAACTATTAGGTCTGTGTATTGTATTAATCACATTTGATTCACTTCTGTGGGCTACATTTAATTAAAAAGTTTGTAAACAATCAATTAGCACAAAACTACAAAGAATCTTGGTCGAGGTGACCTCTGTTTCTTCCCATAACTCATAGTTCATAGTTTGGCTCTATCTCTTGAATAGGTGACTGAATCAGAACGGTTAGGAGGATCCAAAGAAATATGCCAAACCTACACATGGCTTATCATTTTGTGTTATAATATGGACACACTTATCAATACCAACCAGGAATTTACTCAACAATGGACATATGTTGATGAGATAAGTGCTTTTTTTCCACCAAAATAACCACAATATTACACACCTTTTATTAATTAATTATTTTTTTCACTTTTTATACCAGTCATAGTCCCCTCCTTCCTCTCCTCCCAACCCTTCCCCCTCTCACCTAACCCCTCCCCAATTTAGAAAAGGGGACACTTTGCAGCCTACTCTATTGTTCGTTTTTCAACTGAAACTCCTCTGCTTTCTTCTCAGAAGCTACAAAATCAATTCACAGGAAACTGTGACAAGAACAACTCAAATATGATACTTTTGGGGGCATCATATTAGGTTCAGTTTTACATGCATGCACATGTGAAATAGAATCATGTAACATGTGTCAAATAGAGGTCAAGTAGCAGAGTAAATGGAACTAATTTACATGTTAGTAGATAGAGGGATGTCTCATAGATGATGGCAAAATTGCCTGCTCTTTTATTATCATCTTATGAAATTAGTACTACCTAAGAGAAGGAAATGGCTATGTTGTAAAAGTAGAAGGAAACACAAATTCAAAAGTAGATAGCCATGACTGGTGGCACAGGATTTGAGTTCCAGCATTCAGTGAGGCAGAAGCAGTTCTGTCTCTGTGAGTTTGAGACCAGCTGGGCCTACAGAGGGAGTTCCAGGACAGCCAGATCTACAAGGAGAGATCTTGTCTCAAAACAAACAAAACATTGTTATTCTTAATTTATCTTCAGGAAGAGATGTCTCGGGGTTTAAAAGTACTGGTTGCTCTTCCAGAGAACTTGGGTTCAATTTCCAGCACTCACAGACCTCTCACAATTGTCAAGACCTCCAGTCCCAGAGAATCCAACCCATGGTGTATAGACACACATGTAGACAGAAGACCCATTCACATAAAAAATAAAGGGTGAGAGTACTTTTGTTTTGTTTTTTTTGTTTTGTTTTGTTTTCTTTTTTGGGTTTTCGAGACAGGGTTTCTCTACGATAGCCTTGGCTGTCCTGGACTCACTTAGTAGACCAGGCTGGCCTCGAACTCACAGCAACCCGCCTCTGCCTCCTGAGTGCTGGGATTAAAGGTGTGCGCCACCACACCCGGCTGAGAGTACTTTTAAAGAGAAAATTTTCTTCAGAAGTCTTAATATTGTTCAAGCATGAAGAAATAATATTCTCCCAGGTAGTGGTGGCACACAACTTTAATCCCAGGATTTAGGAAGCAGAGGATGGCAGGTCTCTAAGTATGAGGACAGCCTGGACAGTAAATCTAGTTTCAGAACAGCCAAACCTACACAAACTGTCTCAAATAAAGAGAAATAAACAAACCAACACAAATGAATAAATGATCTAAGTGACCATGAAAACAGAAACACATCTATAATTAAATACTCCTATATTTTGAGATTAAGAACCATAAGCAATTTGCAGTATGGGCTTGCCAATTTATAGTATTCAATTTAGGCCAACATGTTTTCCTTGCTAGAAATAAACTTTCCCTTTTTTCCACCTACTCTAGAACCTTGAAGCTCTAGGAGAAAGTGCCTCAGAAGTAGAAGAAGATTCTCATTCTATGGAACCAAAATATCACAATGAAGACCAGGAGGAAGACTGAAGATGAAGAAATAAAGTGGTGCAATGGCATGAGGTGTCAATGAGTACAGTAGAGGAAAATAAAGATATGGAAGTCAGGGAAGTGAAGATGAATGACACTCTGCCAGGAGCCACACATCTCTGAGGTGGGACAGAATTCCAATGGAAGGTGTCTCTGGCTGAGATGACGAGTTCTGGAAACTCAACCCCACCTTCTTCAGTTTTGCAACTCCCAGAGGAGGCTATTGCCAGCTGCCTTTTTTAAAAAAAGAACTTTGTGTTCTAGGGACTCTCTTGGCCCCATATAGAGTAAAAGAAAGTGGTATCTTAATCCATAAGGTGCATGTACTTTGTGTGACTAGAATGTCCAATACTCTTGACCTGCATGACCTTTGGAAGAACAGTTTTGTTGAAATCGTCCTCCATAGTAGTTGTACTAAAATCTCTCTGGTACACTTCTTCATCCTCACCCATGAAGAAGGCACCCCAGTATGAACATTGTTGTAAAAACTTGTACTTGCCTTTAACAGCTTTGTTTGTAATGACTTTGCCTTTTGTTTAAAGTTAAGCCAGCCTTTCTTCCTCACTCAGGTTTCTTATGTATTCAATTTTGGCTTTGGCCTTTTTGAGAGTGTTTGGCTCTGTGCTCCTGTTTTAGATGGATTATTTGGTTTGCTGTTGTTTAGTATCCTGAGTTATTTATGTATTTTGGGTATTAGCCCATAGTTGGATATATACTTGGTGGAGATCATTACCCAGTCTGTAGGTTGTCATTTTGTTCTGTTGACAGAATATTTTTCCTTAGAGAAGCATGTCAGTTTCATGAGCTCACATTTATTAATTGAGCTAATGGTATTCTGTTCAGGAAGTTGCCTCTGGTACCAATAACTACAAGGCTCTTATCTAATTTTTCTTATAACAGTCACTGTGTCTATATGTTGAAACATTTAATCCACTTGGACTTTAATTTTGTGCAGGGTGATATGTATGGACATTTTGGATTTTTCTACATGTGGATATCCAGTTAGACCAGCACCATTTGTTGAAGATGCTATCTTTTTTTTTTCCATTTAAGGACTTTGGGGTTTTTTTTTGTCAAAATTCAAGTGAGCTTAGGTGTGTGGGTTTATTTATGGGTTGATATTTGATTCCATTGATAACAAATTTATGCCTGTGCAATTACCATGCCATTTTTTATTACTGTTGATATGTAGTACAGCTTAAGATCATAGGTGGAGTGGAGATTCCTCCTGAAGATCTTTTATTGTACAGGATTGTTTTAACTATTTTGGGTTTTTTTTCATATGAAGTTGAGAATTGTTCTATCAAAGTGTGTTAAGAATTCTATAGGCATTTTGAAGGGAAATGCATTGAATCTATAGATTGCTTTTGTTAAGATGACAATTTTTACACTGTTCATCTTCCTGATCCATGAGTATATGAGATCTTTCCATCTTATGATATCTTCTTCTACTTCCTTCTTTAGAGACTTGAAATTTTTTTCATACAATTCTTTCACTTGCTTAGCTAGAGTTACACCAAGATACTTTATGTCATTTGTGGCTATTGTGAAGGGTATAGTTTCTCTAATTTGATTTTCAGTCCATTTGCCATTTTTATAACAGAGGTCTAATGATTTCTTTTAATTAATCTTGATTCTGGCTGATTTCATGAAAGTGGTTACAATGTGTAGGAGTTCCCAGGTGAGATTTTGGGTATCACAAATGTACAGAGTCATATAATCTGCAAATAGCAATATTTTGACTTCCTCATTTCCTCCATGGAGCCCCTTGATCTCAATTTGTTGTCTTATTGCTTTGACTAGAAATTCAAGTACTATATTGAAGATATATGGAGGGAGTGAGAAGCCTTGCCTAGTCCCTGATTTCAGTAAAATTTCATTGAATTTCTCTCCATTTAATTTTATTTTGGTTATTGACTTGCTATATGTAGAATTTATTATACTTAGGTATGTGCTTTGTATCACTGATCTCTGCAAGACCTTAAACATGAATGGGTGTTGGTTTTGTCAATTGATTTTTTTTTAGCATCTGAGATGATCATATGTTCATTTGTTTCAGTTGTGTATATGGTGGAATACATAGATGGATTTCTGTATATTGAACCATCCCTGCATGCCTGAGATCAAGCCTACTTGATCATGGTGTATTCTTGGATTCTGTTAGCAAATATTTTATTGGGTATTTTTGTATCATTGTTCATGAGAGAAATTTGTCACACATTCTCTTTATTTGTTGGGTTTTTGTGTGTTTTAGCTATCAAGGTGAATGTGTCCTCATAGAAAGTGTATAGTAAAGTTTCTTCCATTTCTATTTTGTGGAATCATTTGAAGAGCAATATTATTAGCTGTTCTTTGAAGGTCTGGGGGAATTGTGTACTGAAATCACCTAACCCTTGGACTTTTTTTAGTGGGAGAATCTTGATGCCTTCTTTTATTTTGTAGAAGATATAGGATTATTTAACTTGTTTACCTGACCTTGATTCAACTTTGTTACATGGAATCTATCCAGAAAATTGTCCATTTCATTTATATTTTCAAATTGTGTGCCATATAGGCTTTTGAAGTAAGACCTAGTGATTCTTTGTATTTCCTCAGTGTCTGTTTTTATGTCTCCCATATCATTTCTGATTTTTTATTTGGATAGTGTCTCTCTGTCTTTTCAGTTAGTTTGGCTAAGGGCTTGTCTATCTTATTGACTTTCTCAAAGAACCAGATGAGTTTTTTGATTGTTTGAATTGATCTTTTTTTCCCTAATTTATTGATTTCATCGCTGAGTTTAATTATTTCCAGCCTTCTATTCCTCTTGGTTGTGTCTGCCTAATTTTATTTAGTGTTTCCATATATGTTGTTAAGTTGCTTGAATGAGATGTTTCCCATCTATTTATGAGTGCACTTAATGCTATGAACTTTCTTCATAGCACTGCCTTCATTGTGTTTCATAAAATGAGACCTTCATTGTCATTGACTATGAGGAGGAAGTCCCTAATTTCTTTCTTTATTTCTTCTCTGACCGAGTTATCATTGAATAGACAGTTGTTCAGTTTCCAAGTGTGTGTAGGCTTTTTGTTATTTCGGTTTTAGTTGATGTCCAGCTTTATTCCATGGTGGTCTGATAGGATACATGGTATTATTTCAATTTTCTTCTGTCTGAGTCTTGCTTTGGTCAATTTTGGAGAAGGTTCCATGAGGTGATAAGAAGAAGGTATAATCCTTTGTGTTTGGGTGAAATATTTTGACGTTATCTGTTAGCTCCATTTGATTCATGACATGTTAGTGTCTTTATTTCTTGATTTAGCTTCTGTATTGTTGACCTATTATTGGAAGGAAGTGTGTTGAAGTCTCCCAATACTAATGTGTGGGCATCAGTGTGTGATTTAAGCTTCATTAATGTTCGTTTTTCAAATGTGGGTGTCCTTGTATTTGGGGAATAGATGTTCAGAATTGTTATGTCATCTTGGTTAACCTTTCTTTTGATGAGTATGAAGTGCCCTTCCTCATCCCTTTTGATTAATTATGGTTGAAGTTCTAATTTTTTCAATATTAGAATGACTGCTCTGGCTTTTTTCCACAGTCCATTGTCTTGGAAAACCTTCTTCTAGCCCTTTATTTTCCCTTAAAGTTTATCTTTGTGGCTGAAGTGTGTTTATTGTATGCAGCTGAATGTTACCTCCTGTTTATACATCCATTCTGGTAGTCATTGTCTCTCCTTATTGGAGAGTTGAGACCACTGATGTTGAAGGAGATTAATGACCAGTAACTGCTAGTTCCTTTTTTTATATTGGTTGTCATACTGTGTTTTTGTACTGCTATAATTTTGTTTTGCTAAAGTGTGGTGTGTACTATGTTGTCATATGTTTAGTCTGTCTCCTTTGGTTGGAAATTTCCATCTAGTGTCTTCTGAAGGGCTAGATTTGTGGATAGGTACCATTTTATTTTGTTCTTGTAGGAGCAGCAGCGGCAGAGGTAGCAGCAGCAGCAGTGGCACCAGCAGCAGTGGCTGAGGTTTGCAGCTCAGAGCCTTCCAGTGGAGGCGATTGGTGTGCTGGTCGGTGGGAGTTGCTGCAGGAGAGGGGACTCTGGACAAGATTTGGGGCGTATGGTGCCTTATTACCCAAAATGGACTTTTCAGACAGTTCAGTCCCAGAATCCCAGGTTCATCTCAATGCGCAGTGCCGTGGAGATGCTGGCTCAGCGCAGCAAGCAATTCTGCCCGAGGCACCAGCTCAGCGCAGCTGCAGTTCTCTTGCTGTGATGCTGGCTGGGCAGAGCACTCATTTCTGCCCTAGGCACTAGCTCAGTGTACCCACAGTTGTCCTGCTGTGACGCAGGCTGGGCAGAGCGCTCAGTTCCATCCTGGGCACCAGCTCAGTGCAGCCGCAGTTCTCCTGCTGTGACGCAGGCTGGGCAGAGCGCTCAGTTCTACCCTAGGCACCAGCTCACCTCAACGAGCAGTTCTGCCCAAGATATTAGCTCAGCTCACCGGGCAGTTCTGAGGCACTGATGCAGGCTGAGGTCAGCACACAGATTCAGCCCAGAGGCCCTAGCTGGACGTTCCAGGCAGATTAGGCCCAGAGACTCTTAACTGAGCTGTGTGCACAGGCTCGGCGGCCCCAAGACTCTGGCTAGACTATCTATGCAGTATAGGCCCGGAGTCTTGGGTTGAATTCAGCATGCAGTGGGGGTCCAGAGTGCCTAGCTGAGCTCGGTGCACAATTCTGCCCTGGAGACTCGGGTGGAGCTCGGAGTGCAGTTTAGGGCCAGAGTCCCTAACTGTGCTTGGCAAACAGAATGGGCCCAGAGACTCTAGTGGAGTTTCTGGCACAGTCCCAGCTCTAAGACTCTGGTTGGACAGTGTGCAGTTTGAATCCAGAATTCCTGGCTGAGCTTGGTGGACGGTATGGGCCCTGAGTGAATAACTGACCACAGCATGAACTTTGGACCAAAAGCCCCTAGCTGCGCTTGGTGCTCAGTCCCAGCCCAAATAATTCTGGCTGGACCCTATGTGCATTTTGGGCCCAGAATCCCTAGCTGAGTTCGGCAGACAGTTCAGACACTAAGAATCTAGGTGAGCTCGGCGCCTGGTTTGGGCCCAGTGTCCCTGACTGGACTTGGCAGGGAACCCAGAAGGCTGTGGATACCTTGGCCAGACCCAACGCTCATTCAGAAACCCATAACAATTGCAAGAAACACAGCACAGGGGAGCTGAGGATCACTGGCTGTGAGAATCCAAAACAACAGGGCTAACCTTCTGCCATCCACACCAGTGAAGTATCAGAGCTTCCAGCCTAGGGAAATCATGAGAAAACAAGTGAATCTATCATCAGACTCCCTCCATCCAACTCTGGAAGCTACCCAATAAAAACAAAGACAGCAAGATGTCTAAAGGACAGTGAAAAAGCATACGCAAAAACACCCAAAACAACATGGCGTCTCCAGTTTCCAGCTATCCCTAAGAAAATAACCCAGAGAGCTCAAATACAATGAAAATACAAGAAAATGACCTCAAATCCTTAGTAATGAGGATATTAATGGAGGAAACAAATAAAATTCATAATCAAATGCAGGAAGACACAGCCAAACAGGTGAGAGACATAAAAGAAGCACAAAGAGTGGAACTGGAAAAATTTCAGGAAAGTACAAACTACAACATGAAAGAAATAAATAAAACAGTTCAAGCTCTGAAGACCGATAAAGAGGCAATGGAAGAAACTCAGGAATATACAAACAATCAGATGAAAGATATAAAAAAATCAGTTCAAGATCAGAAGATGAAAATGGATTCAATGAAAAACACACAGACAGAAGAAAAACGAGAATGTGAGACCTCAGAGAAGAAGGCGAGCAACACAGAGGTGAGCTTTTGTAACAGAACCCAAGAGATGGAAGAACGAATCTCAGGTATGGAAGATACAATCACAGATCTTGAAGCAACCATTAAAGAAAATGCCAAATCTGGAAAACTCCTGACACAAAACATCCAAGAAATTCAGGACACCATGAAAAGAAGAAATCTGAGGATAATAGCCATTGAAGAAAGAGAAGATATCAGACTCCAAGGCCCAGAAACTGTTCTCAACAAAATCATAGAAGAAAATTTCCCCAATCTAAAGAAAGAGATACCTATAAACATACAAGAGGCCTACAGAACACTAAATAGAATTGACCAGAAAAGAAAAACTGCCTGTCACATAATAATCAAAACAGAAGACATACAGAACAAAGAACACTCCTTCATTGCTGGTGGTAATGCCAACTAGGCCAGCCACGTTGGAAATCTATCTGGTGCTATCTCAGAAAACTGGGAATAGGGCTTCCTGAAGACCCAGCTATTCCACTTCTTGGAATATACCCAGAAGATGCTCTAGCCCACAACCAGAAAATTTGCTCAACCATATTCATAGAAGCCTTATTCATAAAAGCCAGATCATGGAAACAGCCTAAGTATCCCTCAGTAGAAGAATGGATAAAGAAACTGTGGTACATATACATTATGGAATATTACTCATCTATAAAAAACAAGGAATTCTTGAAATTTGTGGACCAATGGATTGAGCTAGAAATGATCATAATGAGTGAGTTAATCCAGAAGCAGAAAGACTCAAATGGTATATACGCACTTATATCTGCATAGTAGCCAAAGGGGCATGTCCCACAAAAGCCCCCACTTACCAGGAAACTGGGACAGAGGGGAGGACATCCTATTGGGACTGTAGATGAGAGATACATGGGAGAATAGCAAAGTAGAAGGATCCAGAGTGTCCTAGAAACCTACAAGTAGAACATTATGATGGGCAGATTTGGGCCAAGGGGTCCCACTCCAACTGAGGCACCAGCCAAGGACAATACAGGCGGTCAACTTTAAACCCCTACCCAGATCTAGCCAATGATCAGAAAATTCTCCACACTTGAGTCGAGAGTGGGATATGACATTCTCATGTACTCTGATGCCTCATATTTGACCATGTCCCCTAGAGGGGGAGACCTGGTGGCGCTCAGAGGAAAGATACCAGGTTACCGAGAAGAGACTTGATACCCTATGAGCATATACAGCGGGAGGTAATCCCCCTCATGAACAGTCATAGGGGAGGGGAATAAGAGGAAAATGGGAGGGAGGAAAGAATGGGAAGATACAAGGGATGGAATATCCATTGAGATGTAACAAGAATAAATTAATAAAATAAAATAAACAAAAAATTTGTTCTTGTAATGAAATATCTTGCTTTCTCTGTCTATAGTTATTGAAAGTTTTGCTTGATATAGTAGTCAGAACTGGCTTCTGTGGTCTTTTAATATTTATAAGACATATGCGCAGGCTCTTCTGGGTTTTATAGTCTCTGATGAAAATTCAGCTTTGATTTTTAATAGGTTTGCCATTATTTGTTATTTGGCCCTTTTCCCCTTTCTGCTTTTAACATTTTTCTTTGTTTTTCATTTACTGTTTTGATTATTCTTTGGGTGGCAGGATTTTCTTCTCTGCTCTACTCTATTTGCTGTTCTGTAGGCCTCTTATATGTTTATAGGCATATCTTTTTTAAAATTGGGTAAATTGTATTCTATGAGTATTTTGAAAATATTTTATGGGCCTTCGAGCCAGGCATCTTCTCTTTTCTCAATTCCTATTTTCCTTAGGTTTCATCTTTTCTTGGTGTTCTTGATTTCTTTGATGTTTTGTTTCAGATAATTTTTTTTAGATTCATCATTTTCTTTCGTGGTTGCATCAAATTCTTAAATTACATATTCCACACCTAAGACTCTTTGCTCCATCTCTTGTATTCTGTTGGATATGCTTATCTCTGAAATTCCTGTTTTCTTCTCTAAGTTCTCTCTTTCTAGGCAGTCATCAATTTGGGCTTTTAGTATTGTTTCAATTTTCACCTTCAGATCTTGAACCATTTTCTTGATTTTCTTCATCTGATTGTTCGAATTTTCCTGAAAATTTCCCAGTATTTCTTCATTTCCTCTCCATCAGCCTCTGTCATGACCTCTCTAAGGGCCTCAATCAGTTTAGCTGTATATTCTTTTCTTTGTCTGTATATTTTGTTTCCTCAGTTATGATCTTCATTAGGAAAGATTTGAGGTCATTCATGTTTCAGTTGTGTTAGAATTTTCAGGGCTGATTCTGTTGGGATAACTGGGTCCTGGGAATCCATATTATTTTGGCTTTTATAGTTTGTGTTTTTATGCTGGCCTTTAGCCATCTTTATGTCTCTGGCATTGGCTGGTAATGTCTGGTGTACTTCAATGGCCATAGAGTAGGTCTTAGATGAGTGACTATCTATTTAGACACCTCACCTGAGAGAATCAGGGAACTCTTCATGTGGATCATGCAAGTGACCTGAGATGAGACCTGGGTACTTTCCATTGACCATCTGGGTAACCTGAGGCAAGATCTACCTGTGTTCCACACTGTGGTATCTCATTTATCAGGGAGACCCAGACACAGATGTTTTGTAGCCTAAACTTCTTTTTGATACATAGAGTGCAGATTATGTGTGTCCTAATAGGCATGCAGCTAATGCTTGGAGCCTGCACTGTGCCTGTGTGTATCTGGGAACTTTATTTGGATTGCCCAGGTGACCTAAGGTCAGATCCCCTTGTGTTCCAGACTGTGGGGTCTCCTCTAAGCTAGAAGACCCAGAGTGCAATGTTTTTGTAGTCCAAAATTCCATCTGAGATATGGAGCTCAGATTGTATGTGCTCTGCTTGACTTGCTATTAACTCGAGCCCTCATTTGTGCCTGCGGGGAGGTAGGAACTTTTCTGTAGATTATTCAGGTGGCCCAAGACCAGACCTACCCATGATTCACATAGTGTTGACCACTCACCTGGATATCACCAGTACTTGTGTTTTGTAGTTCTCAGTTTCATCCTTAGGTTGCTGTGCTCTCACTGGTGTCCTGATGATCAGACATGGTATGTGTTCAGCATTGTCCTCTTGGATCCTCTTTCTGACCAATGATTGTTAATTCCTGTTATTTTGTTGGTGATAATTGGTGTGTGTGTGTGTGTGTGTGTGTGTGTGTGTGTGTCAGTGTGTGTTTCTATTATTTCAGTTTTGCTGGTGTGAAATTATTTATTTCTTGTGTTTTCTTGGGTGTAGTTGACCTTCTTTACTCAGAATTTTCCTTTTATTAACTTCTGTTTGGCATTATTTGTGGACAAGTATTGTTTAAACTTCATTTTGTCATGAAAAATCTTCTTTTCTCAATCTATGAAAACTTAAATTTTTGCTGAGGATAGTAGGTTGGCATCTCTGTAATAGATGCAAAAGTATTTTTGTTTTGATCCCAATTGTGCACCTTTTGCAGGGGTTTGATTTTTGCCAGCTAAAAAAATCCTAATATGGACTCTGAAAGGCTGGGCCTTTGGTCTTGGGCATTGTCTCCGATTGTTTGGATGCTCATCACTCCACTTTTAAATGCTCCTAGAGAGAACTGATCCAGAGAATGCATCAAGGTTCCAGGATCTAGCTGCTGCTCCTGGTACAGACTACTGTGGTTATAGTCACATTTGATGAATTTCTGGTTTTCTGTTTAATGGAACCACTGGGATATTTCTGACTATGAAGAGTGTAAGCGATCCCAGGAACTGAGTCTAAGAATGTCTACTTCTCCTGTTCCTATTTACCCATTTTCTCCCCTATCTAGAATGTGGGTTGCAAGAGAGATATAAGATTAAAGAACCTGAAATAAGGTGGGTTTGAAGTAGTTCAAAGCCTACAGGTACGGTCTGGCATCTATGGTCTCTTTGACTTTGTAAGACATCTGTCTAGAGTCTCTATTGAGAAGTAGGCATTATTTTAATATGTCTGCTTTATATGTTATTACATCAAGAGAACTAATAACATATAAAGGCAGATGTGTATATATATATATATATATATATATATATATCATGGCCACCTCTCTTCTCTTAGTCCCTCCTTCCCAAACTCTTGCCCCATCCCTAGTTCTTGTCTTGAAAAAAGGGGATGCCACCCCACCCAGCCACCCCAGCACATCAAATTGCATCAAGACCAAGTTTGTCATCATCCACTGAGGATAGGCAAGGCATCTGTTTAGAGTGAAATGATATAAATCAGGCTGTAGAGTTCATGTCATAGACATCACATGCTCAACTTACTAGGGGACCCACATAAAGATCTAACTACTCATAGGTTTTCATAGTTGTGCTTCTAATATGTTGGAATATCCAAAGCTTGTTGTTGTAGGATAGTTGGGCTCTAATAGTGCCATATTGCACTGGATATTGTTAATTTTGTTCACATTCTGGCCTCTAGTCCTCTGTGTTTGGGGTTATTCTAGTTTTAGATGCCAATTCCTGAGTTCAGTTTGTTGGATGAATGTGTATTGGATGTTTCTTTCATTTGCTTTCTATTTCCTCTCTGTTCTTATTGTCGGACTGGTCTGTGTTCTGGTGACCAGATCATCTTCAGGTCCAGTATGGTTTCTCCACTGGTGTTTTGGCACCCTGAGTGATCTTTGTGTTTTGGGTACCAAAGTTGCCTCTGGGATTATGTGAACTTGCATGGCCTCTGGGGTTCTGGATACCATTGTAGTCTCTGAGGTTCTGGATGCCATTGTAGCCTCTGGGATTCTGGTTTTGTATCTTGAGTTACTACTTCTGACTTGGTCTACATCAGGGCAGAATGGTTTTCTGCTAGAGTTGTAGGTAGGGTTGGGAAACTGGGTGATACTTTTGAGAAATGCTGGCAAGATTTAAGGGGTCACAGTGGGCTGTGGACATTGTCTTACCTGCAATTTCTAGTGTGTTTTCCTTTATAGCAGTAGTGTTTTGTCAGAGATCTGGGCCAGTAATTATATTATTATTTTTAACTATGTTGAAGTAGAATTCCTGTGTTTCGTGTGCACTGCATGCCCCCTGCTGGTCCAGAGCTCCTATGCAAAGAGGTTTGTGTCTGGGCTCACACTGAAGTCTCATCACTGTGTCTCCTGCACAGTAATACATGGCTGTGTCCTCAGTGGTCACTGAGCTCAACTGCAGGAAGAACTGGTTCTTGCTTGTTTCTCTAGTGATGGAGATTGGGCTCTTGAGGGATGGGTTGTAGACAGTTTCCCCTTTGTAAGTTATATACCCCATCAACTCCAGGTTTTTCCTTGTGGACTGCCGGATCCAGATCCAGTAGTAACCACTGGTAATGGAGTAACCAGTGACAGAGCAGGTAAGGAAGAGTGATTGTGAGGGCCTCACAAGGGCAGGTCCTGACTCCTGAAGCTGTACTTCAGACAAAGTACCTTCAGATAAGAAGAGTAAATTCTATCAATCAAGTGTTGCTACAACCCTTCAAAGACTCATGTATGAAGTAGTAACACTCACCAGGAAAGACTGTCAACAGGTAAAGAAGATCCAATATTCTCATCTTCTAGGCTACACTGTCAGCACTGGTGAGAGATGTGAGCTCCCAGAGCCCAGGAGAGGATTTTAAGTTAGAGCCAGAAGATGCATTTGCATGTGATGAGCCATCATTGTCTTCATAATTTTTGAGGGTGGATATTGACTCTGTTCGGTTATTACAATGTGACATCACTGTCTTTGGCTTCCTGTATATGTGAGTCTGGAATAAGAGAGCATTGGGGACTTTAGGGAAAAGGAAGTACATCTTTGCATGATGTCACCTTCATTTCCTAGTATGACCTCCCAAAATACATTCTCCCACTCCTGTATTTTTAAGGTCTCAGATGAGTGAGAAACTTCTTTTCACAAAGGGATTTCTGAATTCTGTCTTTCTGATTAGTAAGCCCATACTGCTTCTGATTTTCTTCCCTTCCTCTGACCCATATGGCATGTTTCTATCTTTCCAAAAACTTGGTAGACTGTCACATTGTTGTTGCACAGTGTCCATACCTAACTCTTGCTTCATCCATTCTCTGGAATATAGAGGGAGCACATACTGAAGGGACCAGCTATGACCACAGCATCAGATCCCATCTCATTCAAGGACCATATATATTCTTCACATAGTGGCCTAGCTCACATCCAGCCCAAGGTAGAATGAAAATACCATGGTAACCAGTATGAGACAATCTACAAGAGTGTTATGGTTTGAATAGGTATCGCATCCACAGAATCGTGTGCTTGAATGCTTAGCCCATAACGAATAGCACTAATAAAGGTGAGGCTTTGTTGGAGGAAGCATGCTGCTGTCAGGATAGTGTTTGTAACTCCCTACATTTAAAATACACTCAAGGCAGCACAGTCTCCTGCCGCTTGAACATCAAGATATAGAACTCACAACTACCTCTGCAGCACCTTATCTGAACCCAGCCATGAAGATAATGAAAAACCACCACAATCTGTTTCCAGCCATGATGGTAATGGACTAAACCTCTGAACTTGAAGCAAGGCACAATTTAATATTTTCCTTTATAAAAGTTTCTAGTCTCATGGTGTCTTTACACAGCATAAAAAAATGTGTCTCTTCACACACAAAGTAAAACCAGTAGTGGAGAATTACTGTGATACACATAACTGTGTTTTTGTTTTGAGGAATGTGAATTCTGGGAGTTTGGAACAGAAAAGTAGTTCAATGTTTTAAGTAGGATAAAGGGATATATTAATAGGAACTTGGAAGACATAGGTGATGAGGGTGATGTTAACTGTAGGGGCCTGGATCAAAAGATTTCAAAGGAAAAGTATCTTGGTATGTGTCCTAGAGACTATTGTAATATATTGGCTAAGTATGTGGCTGCTTATTGCGAATTTCCAAAATGTTTCCTTGAGGATAAAGTGAGGAGTTTTGCATTAATTTTATTAGCAAATAAATCTCAAAACATCTTAGTATAACTCTATTGTGTGGTTACTAATGTTTATTATTATGAAGACCATTTTGATGAAAGATGAGAGAGGAAAATACAAAATATATGTTTCAAGGAGAAAAAGACTACTAGGAAGTGGATTGGAGCTAAATTTTGTGTGAACAGACTGAAGAAATTAAATGGAATATATAGGGTAGTGACCTCAGGATAAGATCCCACCCAGCTAACATTTTATTTTGTGAATAGGAATTAAAGAACAGTTTAAGTCTACCCACTGTTAATTCCAACACAGCACCAAGAAGCATGCAGATCTCTGAGTCTGATGTTAGCCTGGTTTACAAAGCAAAGTCCATGACAACTGAGCTTAGGCAGTTCAGGAAACCATTGAAAACAGAAAGCTGGTGAAAATATAATTGAACAAGGGGGGTATGTTCCAGCCCCAGCAGAACTTAGCAGATTTGGCCACTTGGTTCTGTCTTTAGAGTCAAGAATAAAATAAAATGTTTGTTAAAATATCTTCCCACTGCTGAGACTGGCCATGTGGTAGTGGTGTTTCTGCATGGAGGCCCAAGGAGGTCATTGTGTGGAGCTGGATTCTCTTGGACATCCTAAATGTTGGATCTGTGTGGAGAATTTTTAATCCAGTTAAAATCATGCCTGCTCTGGCAAGGGGATAACATCCAGAGACCTTCTAAGTCTGCAGGATTTGGCTAGAATGCAGATACACTCTGGAGGAAAAAAAAAGATCTGGCTGGATTACAGACACACTCTTAGTACACACATTTAATCCCTAATAATGAAAATAGTACTAGATTATAGAAGGTAGCATCCATGTTTGAAAGTAATGTCGTATAGAGGGACAGAAAGCTGACGAATCAGAAAATTTTGACAGAATGAGTCAGAGACAGGATGCACCCAACTCTTGATGAGAACATCCCATAAAAGAGGCTGCTTAGCTGCTAACCTATACTGCTGGTTCCTCGGGAATTTAAGTCTTATTCTTTCTCAAGTCTCTGAGGGGTGTTGAAGAATAAATAGTTTAGTTCTACAATCAAGTTTAGTTGGCTAGGGGATAACATATTTTTTGATCAAGATTAAAGAGTTAAGTTAATAGAGATGAGATAGGATAGATATTGAATTTCATTCAGAAATTTAGACCCAAAAAGACATTAAAAATGTTTATTTCAAGTTTGACAAATACAAATAGCCAAATCACTACGAATGTAACATTTATAGAACTCATGATTGTCACATGGTTCTCTCAGCTGTATGTATTTTGTTTTATGCACGTATAGTAAAATAAATGTGTATGGAAAAACTGCACTTAAAAAAAGTGGTTTCTTAGAAAAGTGCTGGAGACAAAAGAGGGTGGTGGTGTGGGTGTGTCGCAATTTTACCAGGACAAGTTTACAGAGACGGGTTGCAGAGAGAAAAGGGGAGACAGAGGTGAAGAAGGAAAGAGCCAGAGAGTGAGGGGTCAGAGGATCTACACATATTATTGAAGTTAGTAGAAGGCAAAGCAGAGCAATTCAGTGAGAATCTGAGAGAAGCCAGTCTGAATCAGTCAGCTTGGACAGGAATTTTGAGCCAGAAAAGCTGAATTGGACCAGGTAGCCAGAGTTCAGAAAGACTTAGAAAGGGTGTGTTTATTCAGCAGTAAATCTCTGAGATGGTGATTACACCTGTCAAATAAAAGTTACACTTACAGCTGAGTCATGGAGTACAGGCAAAGAGCTGCTATCAGGGAGTGGAAACAGCCCAAAGTCAACAAAGCCATGGAGTAATACACCGATTCATCTAAACTGCTTAGTCACATCTGAGCCTGATGTGCACAGGCCCCAGGGAGAGGAGGGAGGTTTGAGACCTGCCTAGTCGTTATGGTCTAATGATTTTAGTCTCACCTTCCTCTTGATGTTCACTTAAACATAAGTTCTATTCTAATAAAAAAAAATGTAACAAAGCTCTGCCTAGAGTGGGAAAAAAGACAGGACACAGGAATGTCCATGAACTTCCTTATCATCTGATTTCAGTTACCAAGGCAGGGACCATATGTCCTCATAAAAGCCATTTTACATTATGTTTATAAAAGAGTATGCCTAATATTTGAAAACAAAATACAAGGAAAACATATAGTGTTTTGAGTATGTTTGATCCCTCAGAACATACATCTAGGGGGAATTCCTAGAAAATTGTTAGAAACAAGGCAGCCCAGACCAATAAAAGAACCTTTTAATCATGTCTTCATAATATCTTGGGATGAGTATATGTTCTGTGTGCTTTGTGATCCCTGGTGGTTGTCAGCGGCCTCACAGTGAGATGTATATCTGAGTGCACACTGTAGTCCCCACACTATGTATCTAGTACAAAAATAATTTGCAGTGGCCACATATCTGCACTGCTCATTTGCAGGTGCAGAGTGTGCTCAGCATTTTCTCTGGAGATGGCGAATTGATCCTTCAGGGATGGTGCATAGTGTGTAGTACCACTACTTTGATTAATTCAAGCAACTCATTCCAGTCCCTTCCCTGGAGCCTGGCTGACTCAGTGCATCCTGTAATCACTAAAGTGAATGAAAAAACTACACAGGAGCGTTCTGGGGAGCCCCCAGGCTGCACCAGGCCACCCCCATACTCCATAAACTGCACTTCACACTAGACAACTGAAAGCACAGAGAATCCTGCCAGTAAACGGCCATAAAACTGATATCTATTCTGCTCATCTCCACTTATACACACAGTAGTCCTTCTTCACTATGAATTATCTTTTAAAATAGCAACAAGGAAACCCAAAATGAGGCCAAAATCCATGTTCTGTCCTGTGTTCAGTGCTAATCATGGAGTAAAGAGACTTGCAAAATCTAGGGCTGCTATCCTTTGCCTGAGCTTCAGTGTCAGTGGGGGGCTCATTTTCATGTGAACATAGAGACTTTATTTGCATGCCCTCATGCTGTATAGCAAGCTCTATTGGGGGAGCATAGAGGTGAAATGTCCTACGCTGCTCCAGCAATAAAGGTAAAGGTTGGAATCTTTGGTATAGAAAATGTATAAACCCAGGATCACTGTAGAAACTGTGAAGCATAGAGGGACTGTTGCTGGCAGCAACAAATCTTGATGGAAAAGAGAGACAAAGCAAAGATTTGGGAAGATTTCAACCACACAAAGGTCATATTACTCACAACTAACCTAAAGTCATCTATAATGACAAGTAACAAACTTCAGACAATTCAACATGTAATTCCATGAAAACTAAAAATAAGTAGCAAAAGGAGAGAAGAGATATGAGGGCAGAGAGGCATTATTAGACATCAAAGTAGGAAGCCAAACTTTGTAAACCCGAACTGTAAACTCTCCTCTCTCTCTCTCTCTCTCTCTCTCTCTCTCTCTCTCTCTCTCTCTC
>CAJRSG010014992.1:337378-378804 GCA_907169655.1 Acomys percivali
AGAGAGAGAGAGAGAGAGAGAGAGAGAGAGAGAGAGAGAGAGAGAGATGGGGAGTGTCCAGATAAGACTTTTGGAGGCCCACAAAGAATGGTGAGTGAAACATCAGTGGCTGCTAAGAGTCCTCACGCTATCCTGATCCACTGCACACAGTTATGATCTATTAGGGACTCCTAGCACACTAGTGAACTCTGAAAATGGATCTGAGTCTAGGGTGGTGACTGTTTCCCCCTTCTTTACAGAAGTCGAAATCTCCTAAGGTAGCCTTGTTGCTGCACATGCCCCACATTTCCTCAAAGCTACACCAACCTGATTGATTGCTATTGGTTCTTGAGGCTAGTGTGGCATAGTCTGATTGGCCCTTTAACCTTTTAAAGGCCTTTACAATGGACAATAAAATTAGATCTGCACCTTTGAGTCTGGTCTCTGAAATCTGATTCCCGGGATTCTTCATGGACTCCATCATCATCCACTCTCCTTCTCCCCTCAGTTCCTAATCCTCACATCTGGCTTCCCCCAAACAGGAACTCCCTAATCATTCCTTGTGAATGAGTAGACTTCTCTTCTTAGGATGTATAACTCAACTTTTCAGCACAAAGAGAAGCAGTTAAAAATCCTGAACATAGGCAATATTCTTTCATTAAAAAAGCTTAATCATTTCTATGATAAGGTTCGAAAACCGTGACCTTGGGTGCTCCTAGGGGAGAGCTAGAATGGACAATCTTGGGAGTGGGCTGAACATCTTGCATAGAAGAAATATATAGAGTATGAACTTCCCCCATTCTTTCCCCCTACAGTTAGGGCTATTCTTAGCTGCTTTGGGGGATCTGCTATCACTCAACCTTCTTTGACCTTGATAGTAGAACTTGGAGAGACAGAAAAATATGACACATTGACTACTGCTGGCTTCGCAGATAAAATAAAGACCAAGCCAAAACAAAAGTAATTCCTCTATACCCTGAGTTGGGTCAGCTCGGTGAAAATGAGCTAAAGGTGAACTGTGTATCCTCAAGGGAAATAGCAGTGGTTTCCTGTTCCCCTGTAGGGACAGGGCCCACTGTAGTCAAGGGAATGTCCTCCCATGTAAATCTGTGAATAACCCCCATCATTTCTCCTGCAACACCAATATTGCCACTCTATGAAGCTATGTTAATCATTAAAAAGGATAATTATTCCACCACCCAAGATTTCCCCGTAATTCCCCAGCCTCAGGATGGTGGCAACCCTCCTCAAAGAGTTTAGGAACTTCACTCCATGGAAAGACTGCAAGAATTTAGAAAAGCATCTAGTGAGAACGGGTTACATTCACCATTTGTTAGTCAAATATTTGTATCTATGGTCACCAGTTTAAATACACCCCAGGACTGGAAAAATATTATGTGAGCAATCTTATCTGGAGGGCAGTTCCTTCTATGGAAATCTTCATTCAATGATGAGTGAGAAGTCCTCGGACAGGGAAACTTGGCTTGGAATGTACAAATACCTCCTGAGGCCCTGCAGGTAACTATGCTTCTGCCACTCAAACGTTAGAATCTGCTAATTATTTCGATCAGGTGTGCTTATGTGCCATGCAGGTCATACAGAAAACACTGAGGGTGCTACAGTACTGCTGAGTAGGTTAAAACAGAAACCAAATGAACATGTTGATGTTTTTTGTCTATAAGGTGCAAGTAGCAATCAATCAGCAAGCACAACATTATGCTGCTGCAGATGACTGAATGTATATGCTCATATGGAAGGTGCTGCCACTGAAGCACATAGAATGATTGCTCCAGTGTGGAGTGGAGAATTGGAGGATTGAATAACTGCCACCAGAGACTTTGTTAATACCCTCAATCAGAAAGAAATCTTGGCAGATGATGTAGCTATTCATTTAAAAAGTACAGGATACTGGAGGAAAAAAATAAGACAGAATATTGGACATGTGGGTGTCAAGGCCATTTTTCTATCAATGTTCTAATAAGATACAAGACAATATGGCAAAACACCCCCATCAATCTGCCTAAAATGTAAGAAAGGATTCTACTGGGGCAAACACTGACACTCCAAAACTGACAAAGATGGGCAACATTTAAACTTCCAGTAGGGCAAGCCACAGCCTCACAAGGGGAAAACCCATGAAAATATTATGAACAATTCCTCTTATTACGCATCAGCCACACCTTTGGTTGGAATTAGAGCTTAGGTTCTTACATCAATGCTACTCTGCCTGTCATGGGGCTATCTACCCAGGACTTCTTGCATTTTCTGAAGTCCATCATGGATACTGAATTGTCACTATAAATATTAAAGATTGCTTTTTAATCTATTCCTCTACATCTGAAGGACAGAGATTTGCCTTCTCTATGCCTACAATTAATAATAGCATACCTATTAGCAGATATCAATGGGAAATATTGCCACAGGGGATTGAAAATAGTCCCAATATTTGTCAGAGTTTTGCGTGGGAGGATATTAAAAAGGTAGCCAGTGATTGTTTTGTGATCCATTGCATGGATGGTATTTTGCTTGGTCACCCAGAGCGCCAGGATCTCTATTGCTTTGAGAACATCTGGTCTTCACATTGGAGCTAAAAAGGTACAAATACGAGAACCATATTTGTATTTGGGGCACACAGTTACTGCCCATGCTATTAGGCCTCAAAAATTACTCTTCTCCTTTCCTACACCAGCACATTGGCTTCCACGCAGACCTTCCTGGGAACTTGTCATAGACTAGACTTTGCCTTCATGCTACCACAGGACAGCTCATACCCCTCTTTCTGCTGCTTTATGGTACTGAGAGGCCAGAGGAGTTTTTTTTTTTAGATATAGGGTTTCTCTGTGTAGCCTTGGCTGTCCTAGACTGCTTTACAAACAGACGGGCCTCAAACTCACAGTGATCAGGCGGTCTCTGCCTCCCAATTCCTGGGCTTAAAGGAGTGCATCACCATGCCTGGCAAGAGGAGATTTTAACCATGGTAGAGGAGGCAAAATAGGGTTTACATGACATGATGTTAATGCAGGCCTTAATCAAGCCCTTCTACATAGATTTGATCCTGCTAGTGAGGTTTAGGGCCTTGTGATGCCCATGTAGGGATTCCCTACTGGCTCACTTTTCCAATCGCCCAATAAAATTTTTTACTGTGTTCATTTGGTGTATTCTTGTGTTCATAATATTACACCTTTTATAGATAATATTTTCACTCTTGCACTAAATGTGCTTAAGACATCTCTTTTATTGTTAGGTAAAAAGCCAGAAACAATTATTCTTTCAATTTCCCAGGACTTAATTGCCTGGACGTTCCCATGCCACTTTATTGATCAGCTATTTATTTTAAATTTCCAGGATAAAATAGATAACAATTTCCCCCAAAATAAAATTTATCCATGCTTCATTTAACATCTGTATCTCATAGGTGGTATTTATTAGAAAAACCCATTACTGATGGGGCTTCAGGCTTCACAGACTCCTCAAAGACACATTTTGGATATGTTATTTATGCTTGTCATTTCAGCAAACCAAAACTGTTTACTAGTTTCTTTGAATGATCTGTACAGTTAGGAGAATTGTTGAACATCTTAGGCCCTTTAAGGGATTGGCAAGACCCCATCAATTTACTCATTGGCACTCAATATGCTACTAATGTTGTTAAGGTTATATCAATAGTTGTTGTTAAAACTGCTAAGGGTCCTCTGTATTTGGCCATGCTTCAATTTCAAACAATTATTGAACAAATATAGGCTCTTTACTTTATTCAGAACATATGGTTTCATTTGGGGTTCCATGGAGCCATTTTAGATGGAAACAAGGAGATTGATTCGATCGTCTAATGACAACCTTCCTGTTATCTCTATTAGAATAACTCCAATTGCACCATTCTAGATTTCACAATATAGCTATATCATTCCACCAGAGTTTTCCATAATTATCTATAAATTCCTGTAAGCATTTAATATGTGCCTGTACTACTTATGGCCCCTTCCTGCCTTTAGGTTCCTTAAAACCAGCTGGTGGCAATCCTAGAGGTCTTCTTCCCAACAGCTTGTGGCAAATGGATGTAACCCATGTTCCAGAGTTTGGTAGTCATAAATATGTACATGTTATTATTGACACCATTTCTTCATTCCTCTTCGCTGTAGCCCAGCCTAAAGAAAATGCTAAGATGGGTGTTGCTACCATTACAATTGCCATATTGGTTATGGGCGTGCCATATTCAATTAAGACTGATGACGGACTAGTGTATACTAGCTCTGCTTTTACAGCCTTTTGCTCTGATTGGAATATAACACATACCTCTGGGATTCCTTACATTCACCAAGGACAAGCCACAATAAAAAGCCCATGCCTCTCTTAAAAAAACAATTAAAATAAGCATATCAGAGATGTGACCACAGGATAAATTAACTGAAGCTCTTTTTAACATTTTTTAACAAAAAAAAAAGTCTGCTCCTGCCTACAAACATTGAGGTGCTATGCTTCCCAGGATTACTCCTTTTCCATTACTTTATGGGCAGGATTCAATGAACAATACATAGAAGGATCCTGCCTCATCTTAACCATGGGATGAGAGATTGCATGTGTGTTTCCAGAAGGAAAAAACAAGCTTATTTGCATTACTGGTGAAGACATAAAACCGTTGTTCTGTTGACAGTGTCCTTTGCCTTACAGAAGCTTTTCAGTTTCATGAGGTCTTATTTATTAATTGTTGATCTTAGACCCTTAGCTGTTGGTGTTCTGTACATAAAGTTGTCTCCTGCACCAATGAGCTCAAGGCTTTTCCCTACTTTTTCTTCTAACAGAGTTAGTGTGTCAGGTTTTATGCTGAAGTCTTTCACCCACTTGGTCTTTAGTTTTGTGTAAAGTGATAAATGTGGATTTACTTGCATTTTTCTACATGTAGCTATCCAGTTAGACCAGCACCATTTGTTGAAGATGCTTTTTTCCATTGTATGGATTTGGCTTCTATGTGAAAAATCAAGTGTCCATGTGTGAATGGATTTATTTCTGGATATTCAATTAAATTCCATTGATCAACCAGCCTATTTCTATGCCAGTACCATAGCATTTTAATTACTGTTACTGTATAGTATAGCTTGAGATCAGAGATGGCTATTCTTCTGGAAGATCTCTTGTTGTACAGGATTGTTTGAGCTATTCTGGTTATTTTGTTTTCCTTCCTAAAGAAGGAAAATGAAGAAGATATTAGAAAATGGAAATATACACCCATGCTCATGGATCAAGAGAATGAACATGGTAAAAATGGCTATCTTACTAAAAGCAAACTACAGATTCAATGCAATTCCCATAAAAATTCCTACACAATTCTTTACCAATCTTGATAGATCAATATTCAACTTTGTATGGAAAAACAATAAACCCAGAATAGCTAAAAATAATCCTGTACAATAAAATATCTTCCAGAGTAATCTCCATCCCTAACATCAAGCTGTACTATAGAACAACAGTAATAAAGAACAGCATAGTACTGGCATAAAAACAGGCTGGTTGATCAATGGAATCAGATCAAAACTCAAGAAATAAACCCATACATCGACAGACATGTGATTTTTTTTCAAAGAAGCTGTATTTATTCACTAGAAAAATATAGCATGTTCAACAAATGGTGCTGGCCTAACTGAATGTCTACATGTTAGAAGATCCATATTCATCACCCTGCACGAAATCATAGTCCAGGTAGATTAAAGATCTCAACATAAATCCAGATCCACTAAGTCTGTTAGAAGGAAAAGTGGGGAAGAGCTTTGAACTCACAGGCACAGGAGACAACTTTCTGAACAAAACATCAACAGCCTAGGCTCTAAGATAAGCAACTAATAAATGTGACCTCATTAAACTGAAAAGCTTCTGTAAGGCAAAAGGCACTGTCAATGGAACAAAGCGACAGCCTACAGACTGGGAAAGGATCTTTGCCAACCCTACATATGACAAAGGGCTAATATGTATAAATACAAATAAATAAAAATATATAAAGAATTCAAAAAATTAAACACCACCAAACCAGATAACATAAATAAAAAATGGGTACAGAGCTAAACAGAGAATTCTCAAAGGAGGAATATTGAACAGTTGAGAAACATTTAAAGAAACATTCAACATTCTTAGTCATCAGGGAAATGCAAATCAAAATCATGCTGAGAATCCATCTTATACCTACCAGAATGGCTAAAATAAAAAATTCAAGTGGTGCTAGGCATAGTGGCACACACCTTTAGTCCCATCACTTGGTAGGCAGGGGCAGGCAGATCTCTGCGAGTTCGAAGCCATCCTGGCCTACAAAGTAAATGCAAGACAGCCTGGACCATTACCCAGAAAAACTCTGTTCCAAAAAACTAATAAATAAATAAATAAATACCCCCCAAATCTTAAGTGACAGCACATGCCGGCTGGTGTGCAAAATTTTACAACTGCTTTGGAAATCAATCTGGCACTTTCTCCAAAAACTGAGAATTGTGCTACCTCAAGACCAGCTATATCACTCCTGGGCATATACCTGAAACATGCTTCACCATACAACAAGAACATTTGCTCAATTATGTTCATAGCAGCCTTATTTGTAATAGACTACATCTGGAAACAACTTAGATATTCCTCAGCCAAAGAATGGATAAAGAAACTGTGGTGTATTTACACAATGAAATATTATTCAGCTATCAAAAACACTGAAAACTTGAAATTTGCAGGTAAATGGATGAAACTAGAGAAGATCATCCTGAGTTAATTAATCCAGAACCAGAAAGACACAGATGGTATATACTCACTTATAAGTTTATATTAGCACAACATAGATGTCCTCTGAGAGACTCCACCCAGCATGGGATCAGGACAGATACTGAGACTCAAAGCTGGACTCTTGATTATAAGCTGTGTGTTGTATGGAAGAGATGGGGAATGGAAAAAAGGGGCTAGGTTAGTTTTCAAAAGCACTACAAGAAAACTGTCAAGGTTTGCAGATCTGGACCCAGGGGGCTTTGCACCAACCAAGGACACTGCAAGCAGAGAACTTGATGCCTGTTCACATGTCATAGTTGGAAAGTTCATTCACTACATGGAGAAGGGAAGTGGGAGTGCAGGCAACTGCCTTTGACAAGAATTCTAGGGCCTGCTATTTAATCACTGCCTCTTGGTGGAGAGGAATTGTGTCAATACAGAGGAAGGGGGTGGGGTGGGGCATGTAGGCTATCCAGATGAGATCTGATTGGCTGTGGTCAGATGGTGGAGGAGGAGGAACCCACTGGTAAGGTGTAGGGGAGGGGAATAGGGAGGAAAAGGGATAGAGGATGAGAACAAGAAGATAAGAGAGAGGGAACTATAATTGAGAAGGAATGTGAATAAATTATAATAAGAAAAGAAAGAAAGAAAAGTATCAAAACTAAAAAAAAAAAACAATTAAAACATACGCATTGGGGTTTCCCTCTTTTTATTGGTCTATGTTTCTGCTTTTTGTGTTCTATCATGTTTGGTACATTTGTCCTAATTTTTATGGGCTGTGCTTTCCTCTAAAACCCAAAACATACTTGCTGGGCATGGTGGCACATGACTTTAATCCCAGCACTTGTGAGGCAGGGGTAGGCAGATTGCTGTGAGTTAAAACTCATCCTGGTCTACAAAGTGAATCCAGGACAGCCAACGCTACACAGAGAAAACCTGTATTGAAAAACCAAGGTAAAAAGAAAATTATGCTTTATTGGTATTTATGCCTCTGTCCTAGCAATGTCACACTGCCCTGATTCCCATGTCATAGGGTATTATAATCTTCTTTCTCTGTGAATGGGAGGAGAAACAATTAAGTACTTCAGATAAAAATCAATTATTAGGTGATTGTACAAACTGATTTTGGAGTTCCCTGATTACCCCCTTATGATCTTAAGATAGCTTCAAGGCAGTTTGGGTATTTGCACACATTAGAGTGACCCAATCTGTCTTTCTAGCACAATAAGACAGAACTGGCTCCTGTGTGATTAGATGGGGCACAAATAAAGTGATACCCTTTATTCTTGTTTCTATATTTCTAATTGATGAAGTTTTCACTCGATGTGTACAATGACCTCAGCTTCTTTGATGGAGTGTAAGCATTTCAAATTAGCTCTTGAAGGTGAATCTGTAAGTTGCACAGAGAGCCTCATTAAGCCCTGAAGATGCTCCAAACCTCCTCCAGACTCCAGCAGCTGCACCTCACAGTAGAAAGGCTACTACTTTAGGCAGACATCAGTTTTCTGATGACAATTTGTTAACTGTCATGATGTTCAACAAAAATGACATTTTAGCTTCTACTGGTGACATATTTCTATTTCTTTACATACCTAGGAGATTGAAGATTGAAAAAAATTGAATCCAAGTTAATTTAGAAAACTATTTCAAAGCTTGACTGAAGTTTGAGTACAAAGCTGATGGATCCTACAAAGAACATAGTGTGTGTGTGTGTGTGTGTGTGTGTGTGTGTGTGTGTGTGTGTGTGGTTTATTTCAGTTTCTGTAGATCGTAGAATTATTTTTACTTTCACAATGATTGATATACTACTTTGTATGCATGCTATATTTATGATCCACCATTCAACTTCATGGCATTTGTTTCACTTCTATCTTTCTGTTTTGCAAATATATTTTAAATATAATATTATTCACATGTTTAAAATAAAATCAAGAAAAATATGAGATTTATTTTAAAATAGATAAAATTTTAAAATATATCAATACATGAATGGTCCATTGTATGAAAATCAAATCAAATACATTTATACTAACTATGGAAAAGAAAAAAATTGTGAATAACTTAATTTAAAGAAATACAGTCTCTTTATAGATTAAAAAATTAATTTATATATCATAAATATTTTTATTTTATCATGTAACATAAATGGAAGAATGTTCAGCAAACACAGCCTTATGAAAGGCTAAGTTGTGCTTTAAAATTGCTATCTATAAAGACACCAGTGCCGTTGCATAGAAATAGGCATTATATATTCATTCAACCCCAGATGAAACCAGGTAGATTATGTGATGGTCAGAATAATGAATAATGCTGAGCAAGGTGTACAAGCCAAACAAGAATTATATAATGTTAGTTAGCTTCAGGGAAGCAACCCTTCCATGGTATGTTTTTGTAACAAGCATTGTGTCATACTTGTAAATATGTGCAATATATTTATACACCATGAAATCTGGAAAATAAAATTTATTTTCATACTTAAGGAAAATTTAGAAAATTCCATAAATGATTAAGGAAATTAAAAAAAAAAAAAACTCTGAAGCCATGGACACACAAACTCTGAACTTGTGCTTTCTTATACCTTGGCAACAAACTACTATTTCACTCCAGATCCCTTTACACCATTCCTGATCCATTTTGTCTCCAAGTCCATTAGTAGACTTCACACACATGCACACCTGTATTCCCCACATAGAGACATAGAGACATTTTCCTGAAGATTCAGTTTCCACAAAATTTAATAACATAACAATCAATTAATTTTAGGGGAAATATTGTATTAATTGTACTTGATTTATCAGATCATATTTTTAAAGACCTTAAATGTTTCATATTGATCAGCAGAGAAATATGAGAGAATATGTGGGAGGAAATTCAGGGAACTCTGTGATTGGGCTTCTGGCATGGGCCTTTCATGAAGTAGAATTCAGTTCTACAGAGTGAGTGATATTACAGGGCCAGAAAGACATATGTCTTACAAAGACTCAACAGAGGGGAATAGTAAATTTTATATCTCTGGAAGACACACCTGACATACTTCTAGATGATGAGGTAGAGGCAATTCAATGGTCTGACACCCTACAATCCAGGGTGTGTGAAAACTTTATTAACCCAGCCTTTTGGAAGACTTTTCTAATTGAATTCCTGAGTCTCCTCCACATTTGTGGCAGTAATAAATAGTCAATCCCTTCATGTAACTCCATGCTTCCGTTTTACTCTCTTGGAATAATCCTAGTCCTTAGTGGCAGCTTCCCCTCTTACCAACGTAAAGCTAAATTCCACTATCTGAAACCCTCAAAATATTTCCTCCCCCTCGTCACCTCTCATTCTTCTTTATCCTCTGGAGACACCAGGTGACTTACTCCTCTTTAATAGCCATTCCCAGTCCTGCCCCTCATCAGTGCATACTAATATATAAAGGTCAGGAAGCTTACTATTCCCAGAAGGAAACCTCTTCGGATTCTGAATAAACATTCTCAGTGTATGGACCAATCTCCTCATGGTCCCTGGTTCCCTACACTATTATTTCCCCAACTTACCTTATATATGGAAGGAAAATTCCATATTCTCTCCTAAATCTCACACAGGAAGCAATGGGCCATATCTTTCTAACCATGTTTAGAATTATTCTCGCAGCCTCAGTGGCTGTTACAGTTTGGGTCACAGTCTGTATCTATCTCAGTAGGTATCAACCCAGCTAGAAGATACCATCCAGGAATCAACCCTGGCTCTACAATTACTCCAAAACAAGATAACTTCTCTGATATCTGTCATACTATGGAATCACAGGGTCCTCAATTTGCTAGGTGATGAAAGGGGAACCACCTGCCTCTTTACCCAAGAAAACTGCTGCTGTATAAACCAGTCTGGCAGGGAGGAATTAAGGATTAAAAAGTCACATGAGCTGGAAAAGGCTATCTTGCCACCAGGGCCACATTCCTTTGCAGAGCCTTCTTTTTTTTTTTTTCCTACATTTTCTTGTCAGACTGATTTCCATAGTTCTTGTACTAATGATTGCTCCCTGTCTCTTCAGGTCCTTTCAGGAAATAATTAACAAAATTACCCCATGCTCAGTAAACCAGATGCTTCTGATGGAATTACCTTGGGTATCATACCATGGCCTTGCTTAGGAGCAGCATTCTGGACTGCTTTGTGTACTCATTATGTACTTTCATAGCTTCAGATCAACAGACAGATCCGAGGCACTGAGTAAACAAACCAGATGATTCTGGCAGTTATCTGATCCTTATCATCCCAGTATCTTGACCAGCATTTCCACTTTCTGGGCCTGACAATGATTCTTCTGTTTCATCAGAAATTAGTTATGGGAGATACTATTGTTGCTCCTTTCTCATTAGCAAAAGTATCATTCTCCAAAATGGGAGTTAAAAGGTAACAGGAGCAAGGGTACTTGTGAGCTGATGTGGGGCTTGTGAGCTGGGCCTGAGGGAGCCTAGAGACTAGCATTGACATTGATAAGCTAATAAGCACCACAGTCACGTTAATGAGAGAGGCATATATGTTCCTCTTGCCAGAGATAAAGAGAAATTTCTTCAGAAAACTTTCAAGCAAGAATTTTTTTCTTCAAGCCCCTGAGAGAATGGTGACTTTTTCCTATCTTCAACCTCTGGGATAAGACTTTACCTACAACAAAGACACATGAAAACAGAATCAGAAAGCATAATAGGTAAAGAAAAAAGAAAGTTTTTTTTAAAACCCTAGCAAAGCATTATGAGACAAAATATTTAAAACAAAACAAAACAAAATATCATTGGTTTGGTTTGTGTTGACCACTTATTGCTGCTCATGGGTCCTGCCCTTAAGTGTGATTTGTACACCAAGCGAGACTCTATTGTAGGAATCTGTTTTATTCTTTCCTAACAGTTGTCATTTGGAGATAACTTTGGTATTAAGGGTGTGAGTTTGTATTCACTTCTCAGCACTGAAACCTCATATAGCTCATACATTCATATCGTCCACTACCTCCTTCAGGGTATGGAATCGGTATCCGTTAAGGGTGTTAACTTTGATAAGCTGCAATAAATTATGCAGCAAGAAAATGAAAATCCAGACTTTTTATTTTTTTTTAGATCGAGTACAAGAGGGCATGATCCAATATACCTGCACAGACCGAGCTTCCACAGCAGGAACAACAGTCTTTTCTATTCATTTACTCAATCATGCCCTTATATTTGAAGAAAAAAGTTAAAAAGGTTGAGGACAGTCCCCACACCCTCACACAGAAGTTGGTAAAAATGGCATTTAATGTCTTTAAGTCCTGAAAGGAGGCATCCAGGTCTTCCCAACAGGTTCGACTATAACACAAAGCTAAGGTCCAGGCCCAGGCCTTTGCTGCTGCCAGTGACACCCACGCAGAGGAAACAAGGGAGTTTGCAAGACTCCATTCTGCTGGAGCTCAATTTAAGTCAGCTCTGCCAGGAACCCTTTTCAAATGTAGCCAAGATGGGCATGGGTTTGCACCTGCTCAAACCCTGAGCAGCCCAGCAAGCCTTGCCCTATATGCCACCAACTTGGTCACAGAAAATTGAAGTGCCTCCAACTGGTCTCACCTTCTGTGCCCAGCTACTGAGGTTCAGTCTAATCAGCACAGGCACAGCAGACACTTCCAGCCTTTGTACTTCTCAGCCTGGTGGAGGACTGACAGACCCAGACTCAGTGACCTCCATCACCCTCCGCCGAGCCTAGGATAGCAATGAATGTAGCAGTTTAAATCTGTCTTGTTCCTGGTGGACACAGATGGAACTTTGCCCTGACTTGCAGAGTTCGAATAAAACTTGGGAGGGAGGTCACCTGTTGAGAAATGCAAGACATACAAAAGGAGAGCAAGTCTGATTGATCAAGCTCTCAACTTTATTAGTCAGGCAGCAGCTTTTATAATTCAGAAGGCAGGGAAGCATATCGCTATAGCAACACAGTTGTGGGTTTTTCTCAAAACATAGAGAATTCCAGGCAGGGTCATGACGTCCTGCTACTCAGGGTATCTTGCTTTGTCTTCATCTAGCTTTAGTCTACCTGTTGACTCACAACAGAGTCGCTCCATCCCCATCTGTCTTTGGCTGCTGACTCACAACAGGGTCAGCTAGTTTCTGGTGAAAAGTAAATTCTGGGAAAGACAGAGACTTAAAGGTGCCGACTTGGACAAGATGGCTGAACATTGGTCATATGGCCTATCATCCCCAATAGACCTTCTCTGTTTTAACTTCCTATTCATGCCCCACGATTCCTTTGCCAGCCTCTGACACATGAGTGGATGGGGCTCCTTCCTTTCCACTCAAGACCCCACCACTCCCATGTGTTTTTGTAGAATGATTTTTTTCACACTCTTTTCTGGTCATGCCTGACTGGCCTGCTCCCATATGGCTGCGATAGCCTCAGCCACTTTAAGGATACCGTCTCTCCCTCCCCTATAACTTCTCCTGACTCCCATCTTCCCCTTTTCCTAGTTCCCTCACAGATCCCCACTCCAGACTGCCTTACCAGAGTCAGTGGATCCCAAAGTATGAGATATCTCCACAATGGTGATTGCTACCCACCATCAATCAGTTCTTATTGTCTTAAAGACCCCACTTCCTTTCCCTCCAGACCCCAGTTTCCCATCACTGAAATCCACCCTTGTGGTCTTAGACACATAATCACCTCTCTCTCAGGGACTCCTAATTCCTACTAACTCCCAGTTCATAAACCCTCTGGGGCCTATTGCTTAGGACAAGACCTCTGACTCATTAATGAAGCAGTTATTCCTACCACCCTGTAGTTACCAGCCCTTACACTCTTCTTTCTAATAGTCCTTCTACAACCTCCCACTTTACTGTCCTAGATTTAAAGGATGTCTTCTTTACTGTTCTCCTTCACCCAGACTCTATTTTCTCTTTGCTTTCACCTGGGAGGACCCTGACACTTGTAAAACAAAACAGCTTACTTGGACAGTTCTCCCTCAAGGATTTTGAGATAGCCCACATATTTTTGGACAGGCACTTGCCAGACATCTTTCCTCCTTAGACTTTAATCCTAGCATATTTCTTTGTTATGTAGGTGGACTCTTACTCTATTGCTCTTCCCTGTTTCTGTCTCAGATAAACACTGTTTCACTCCTAAATTCCTCAGCTCCCTAGGTTACCAAGTACCTCCTAAAGCTCAGCTGTGCTGTGTTGCTATTGTTTTCTTAGGCATCTAGTCAGCCCAGAGTCTAAGACCCTCACCTCTGACTGGTGTGGGCTCTGAAGGATCTATAGCTGCCAACTACAGCAGATCAAATTCTTTCATTTTGGGGACTGGTAGGATTCTTTAGGCACTGGGTCTCCAACTTTGCCATCACAGCTAAGCCACTGTACTAGGCAGCCAGAGAGAATCCCAAGGGGCCCCTCACCCACATGGCCACTGTCTGCCATCATTTCTTTCTTCTCTATGATGCTTTCTTAACAGCCTGTGTGCTGGTACTCTCAGATTCAACCCACCCCTACTACCTCTTTACAGATGAGAAAATAGGAGTGGCCACAGGTGTTTAAGCACAACTGGTTGGGCCCTCCCACCTTTTCAAAGCATCTGGATCCCACTGTATGTGGAAGACAACCGTGTCTGACAGATCTAGCAGCAGCAGCTGTTGAACTCACTTGGGAAGCTCTCTAGATCACCCTGTTCCAGCCTATCATAGTATATTCCATCCATCACCTCTCAGACATTCTGAGTCATTCTTCCTTCTCCCTCATATGTGTGTGTGCATGTATGTGTGTGTGTTTGTGTGTGTGTGTGTTTGTGTGTGTGTGTGTGCAATCTGCATGAGTAGATCTCACTTCATCTCACTTCTCATGAAGTTCCCCTAAAGAGATCAGTTCATACAAATTTCCACAATGAACAGATATGGGAGCCATGGAGTAATAAACTGAGTCAGTTAAAAGTACAGCTTAGTCACATCTGAGCCTGAAGTGTACAGGTCTCAGGGAGAGGAGGGAAGTTCGAGATCTGCTACTGTTTCTGGTCTAATGATCTTGTCCCCACTTTTCTCTTAGTTTCCCCTTAAACATAAGTGCTACTATAATAAAAATATTTAACTAAAGCTATGCCTAGAATGTAGGAATGTCCATGAAGTTCCTCATCGTGTGATCTCAGTGACCAATGCCTTTTCTTTAATATCCTCATAGTAGCCATTTTTCATCTTGTTCAGGGAAGACCACGCCTCATGTTTTGAAAATAATACAAGAAAAACATGTAATGTTTATCAAGATGTTAATTCCCTTCAGAACATACAATTAAAGAGAATTCTTGTGCAACCACTAGAAAAAAGTGAGCCAAGACCCCTGAGAGGAGAACTTAACGATGTCTTCATAATCCAGTGGGTTGAACCCGTGTACTGTGCGACCCCTGGTGGGCATGAGCAGCCTCACAGTGAGGTTTTTGTCCAGGTTCACACTGAAGTCCCCACATTGTGTATCTAGCACAGTAATAAGTGGCTGTGTCCTCAGATCTCATGCTGCTCATTTGCAGGTACAGGGTGTTCTTGGCATTTTCTCTGGAGATGGTGAATCGATCTTTCAAGGACGGTGCATAGTTTGTGGTGCTGCCATCATATTTAATTTCTCCAACCCACTCCAGCCCCTTCCCTGGAGCCTGGCGGACCCAGCTCATCCAGTAGTTACTAAAAGTGAATCCAGAGGCTTTACAGGAAAGTTTCAGGGAGCCCCCAGGCTGCACCAAGCCACCGCCAGATTCCACAAGCTGTACCTCACACTGGACACCTGAAAGCACAGAGAATTCTGTCAGTAAACTAAGATAAAAGCTCATATCTATACTGCTCATCTCCACTCACACACAGTAGCACTTCTTTGCCATGCATTACCTTTTAATAGAGCAACAAGGAAAACCAAAATAAGCCTGAAATCCATGTTGTGTCCTGTGTTCCTTGCTAATCACTGAGTAAAAGACCTGTGAATCCAGGGCTGACCTCCTTTGCTAAGCTTCAGAGTCACTGGTGGGCTCATTTTAATGAGAAGGGAGAGACCTTATTTGCATGTCTTCCTGCTATATAGGAAGGTCTAAGGCTGGAGCTAAGAGATGATGAGTCCTAGATTGTTTGTAAATGTGCTGGCAGAGTCTGGCATTAAAGATAAAGGGGAGGATGTTTTATAACACAGAGTAATATGTAGAAGCTCCAGTTTAGAAAATATAGAAACCCAGGTTGACAATAGAAACTGTACAGAATAGAGGGGCTTATCCTGGCAATAGCAAAACAACTTGGAAAAGGGAGAACAAGCAAAGACTCAAAAAAAATCCATCCACATAGGACCATATTACTCACAATTAGCCCAAGGTCATTTGTGATGACATGTAGCAAACTTCAGATTGTTCAATATGTATGCTTATAAAAAATAAAATAAATAGGAGATAAGATAATGAGGGCAAAAGGCCAAATTGGAGGTCAAAGTTGGAAAGCCAACTTGGTACACCCAAAATGTAAATATGAAAAACAGGGGTATGTGAATATTTCAGCAAAAACATATCTGAAAAGGAATCAGCTTGATGAGAAGCACCTAACATCAAACCCAGACATTTAAGGATATAAGCAGATCTGTCTCTCTACGTCTCTGTCTCTCTGTCTCTCTCTATCTCTCTCTGTCTGTCTCTGTCTCTCTCTCTCTGCTTCTCTCTTTCTCTTTCTCTCCCTCATCTATATACAGGTAACCTTTGTTACATTCAAATTGATGGGAAGCTTGACCCTGACATTACCCTAGTGTAGACAGAAGATGCAATCTTAACAGAAGACTGGAGAATTTTCACAGAATTTGAAGGTGAAACGAAACAGAAAAACAGATGACAGGGACATATCACACATCTTCAGCATGTTGGATAAAGTTTATTTCCCTCCAACAATACCTTTTAAGATACTCATAAACCAAGGGCTTTAGAACCAGAACCTGCATTCCTTGGCACTTGGTGGAGGAAAGTGACTGTAACATGTTGTATCTGATCAGAAACTCAAACTTAGAGAGAAACATGGAGAAGTGGAATTGGTTTAATGTCTCTGTTTTTGTAATTATATTAAAGTATAACTACTGTCAGGCTAACGAATAGCTCAGCAGATAAAATCACACACCACACTATAGTGACAACCTAAGATCAGTTCGGGAATGCACACAAAATGCATATTGTGTTAGCAAGTATGTATAATCCCCGTATGCCTACACAGAGAGGAATGGGTTATTGAGAATTTTTGTCCATTAACTCACGGGAAAACTAAAACTGGTATATATAGTGCAGAAGCAAAAAATCCTGTAACAGCAAAGAGGAAGGAGAATACAACCTTCTGAAATATTGTTCTCTCACTGACATACTATGCTCTGTTATGTGTTTACAGACAAAGACACACACACACACACACACACACACACACATGAGGGAGGGAGAGGGAGAGAGGGAGAGAGAGAGAGAGAGAGAGAGAGAGAGAGAGAGAGAGAGAGAGAGAGAGAGAAACTAATTAAAGAGAGAGTATTTAAAGTGTAACTACTATAGAAAGAAGAAACCAAATAGGCATGGTAGCATATGTCTTTACACACAGCACTTTAGACCAAGTTGACCTTGAACATATAGAGATTTTCCTGTCTCTGTGTCCAGAGATCTGGAATTAAAGGCAAGCACCACCACAGCTCCTGCTGACTATAAAGGGCAAGAAAGCTTTTTTTGCAGTGGTATAAATGACTGAAGACTCGCACTTAAAAAATATGGACATAGAAGGCTTCGGTGACAAGCCCTACCCCTCCAAAAAAGTAACAGCCTAGATAAAAAGTCATTGATTTCTTCAAATTTGTTGTAAGGATGCCAAAGAGTAGCTCTTTAAAATTTATGGATTCTAAAAAAGGTTCAAATAGGGAGGAACTGAGTTGTAATTAAAGAGCTGGCCACTGAGAGTTTGACAATACTTTATTGAGTACATGGGCAACACAACAACACTGGACTTGCAGGCAAAGTCAAATGCCCATTTCTGCAAAGACAGGGTAACCAAATCATTAATACTTCCTGCCTCACAAATATGTCTGTCAAACATACTGGGTCAGAAGGGTGAAGATGATTCTCTAATATTATAGAAAGTTTTGGATGGCTGTCTAGATAGCAAACTGTCTCTGTTATTTTTTTTTCATTTTGGAAGATGCTATCCTGCTCTTCCTGTTTACTCAGGTAATTAATTTTATTCTGTCTGAAGTCTATGATGTGGTTAAAGATTAGATTGTTATAGTTTTACAATTAAACTTAACTGTTTAGGAATTTAAAAAGATGTTTTAAGGTCTAGATAGATGTTATAGGTTAATAAGATGATAGAAAATATAATTTAGGTACAAAATGTAAACTCTCATAGATAGGATAGATAATATTTCCCCTAGGTTGCAAAATGCATATGAACTAGACTTTGCAAATGTAAATATTACCTGATAGTTTTCATAAATCTGCCATAATTACTATTGTATATTAGTTTATTCCTGAAAAGGAGCATTTTACTGGACTTAAAGGGGAAAAAGGTTGGCATAATTTTCTTTGGACTCTGTATAGATTACCCTTGTTCATTCAAATGCCGATTTCTCTACCCCACTATTTGGTTTCAATCTGAAAATTGCATTGTGCTGATTATTCTATCTCATGTCTCAATTTTGTGTAAACATGTCACCATTTCTTTTCTGAATTGCCAATATTAGCCAATGCTAAACAGTAACAGAGAATAGGGTGGGACATTCTGATCTAGTAAGAGGAGGAGAAAGAACAGAAAGAAGAAGATGGGGCCATGTGGAGAGGACTGGGAAGCATCAGGAGAAACAAAATGGACCTGGGATGTGAGTAAAATGCAAGTATAATGTGGGAAATCTGAATGGGAGGAAAATATACTCATTTGGACACTTAAATGGAATAATTGGCTGATCCAAATGGCGGTGAGCAGGGTGGACCTTGTTCAGAAACAGGTAGCTGAATGCAGGCAAGGCCCCACCTACTGAGGTGATTGGCAGGGTACCAGAAGATCTGGATAATACGAGGTCCAGGAGGAACAGAGAGCATGTTTCTGGAGGTCTGCAGAGAGATCCAGAGCCTGCACAGAGAGCAAGGTCCCCCCCTAGAGAGCATCCGCCCTGGCTACAGACTCTCAAGTGGGTAGCTCAGAGGATGCAAGGCCCCACCTGCTGAGGTGATTGGCATGGTGCCCGGAAAATCTGGACAATACTAAGTTCAGTGGGAACAGAGTGTATTTCTGGGAACCCACAGAGAGTCTCAGAGCCCATGCAGAGAGCATGGATTGCCCTGAAGAGCAGGCGCCAGGGTTGCAGCCACCAAGGCCGTAAACAGGAATTCAGACAAGGCCCCACCTACTGAGGTGTTTAGCATAGAGACCCACCTGCAGGTGTGATTGGCATGGTGCCTGGAAGATCTGGACCATACTAAATCCAAAGGGAACAGAAAGCGTGTTTCTGGGCTCACCAGTCTGCGAAGAGTCCCAGAACCTGACAGGAGACCAGGCAGTTGGGGATACACCCTCCAGCTTCAGTGCTAAAGCTGCACCCACAGCTTGTCTGGTCTGTTCTAAGAATTTAGTGGAAGGGTGCACTCTTCCCAGCAGCAGGACAGGTGCTCTCCAGTGTTAACTGGGAGCTTTGCATCTGAGACTGACTTGTGGGCATTGTATTTCCAGGCTAGAACTACTGGCCTGGGAAAAACACAGGACAAAGGGTGGCTTTGACTCCAGACCAACCTGCTAGTCCTGAGAAAGCACCAGGGGCCAATGTCCAGGTGAGCGTGAGTGCAAAACATAAAACCAGAGCCGAGGGTGTTGGCCTCACCTGCACCCACTGTCTTCCTCTCAGATCATTTGTGAGTCCATTGCCCAGAGGGAACAGGGAATTTGGATCTGAGCCTACCAGTCCACAGAGAAACCCAGGGCCCACACAGGGTACCAAGCAGCTGTGGATAACACCCGCAGACACAGTACAAAGTGGTACACCCAGGTGGTCTAATCTAAGAACCTGGGGGAATGGTGCACACTGCCCAAAAGTTGGACAGTTTCCTGCCAGTGATAACCAGGAACTTGGTATCTGAGACTGAACTGTGGGCAGTGTAACTCCAGACTGGGGCTATTAGACCAGGAAAATACAGGAAAACAGGTGATTCTGATCTCGGAAAAAAACATGCAAATCCTGAGAAAGCCTCAGGTTCTAGAAACCATTGCAATGTGAGCACAAAACCAGAACTCTGAGCCAAGGGTCTTTGCATCAATTGTGCCCCCTGTCTTCCTCTCTGACCACCAGTGGGCATGCTGGCTCAGGAAGAATGGAGAGTGTAGATCAAGCACACCAGCCCTCGGAGAGATGCAGGGCCCACACAAGGTCTCGGGCAGCTGCAATCACACCTCCAGCCACAGCTTTAAGGCTTCCTACTGACGAGCAGATGTGCCTGTGAGCGTGTCACACCTGCCCACCCTCTGTCTCCCTCTCTGGATGCTCGTTGGGCTTGTTGGCCTAGGTGGAACAGGGAAGGTGGATCAGGGCCCCAACTTCAGAGAGAGCAAGATCTTAATGCAAAATTTTAAACAACAACAACAACAAAAAATAAACAAAAAACAAAAAATATGGTATCTCCAGATCCCAACTATCCCAATGAAATCAACCCTAAGAACTCAAACACAATTTAAATACAAGAAAATGACTTCCAATCCATAGTAATGAAGATGATAATGGAGGAAATGAATAATATCCATATCCGAATACAAATGCAGAAAGATGCAGCCAAACAAATTGAAGACATTAAAGAGACCTACAGAAAGGGCCTGGAAAAAATCTAGGAAAAGACAAACAGCCAGATGATGGAAATCAAAAAAACAATTCAAGATCTGAAGGCCCTTAGAAAGTCACTGGAAGAAACTCAAGAAAACACAAACAACCAGAAGAAGGAAATCAATAAAATGGTTCAATATTTGAAGATGAAAATGGAAACAATGATTAAAAACACAGACAGAAGAAAGACAGGAACAAACAAACTCAGAGAAGCATACAAGTAATACAGACCTAAGCTTCTCTAACATAATTCAAGAGATGGAGGAACAAATCTTGGCGGTAGAAGAGTCTATGGTAGAACTTGAAACAAACATTAAAGAAAATGCTAAATCTGAAAAATTCCTGACACAAAACATCCAAGAAATAAAGGACACCATGAGAAGACAAAATATGAGGATAATAGGAGTTGATGAAAGAGAACATGCCCGGCCCCAAGACCCGAAAATATCTTCAACAAAATCATAGAAGAAAATTTCCCTAGTCTAAGAAGGAGGTGCAAATAAACATACAAGAGGCCTATTTAACACCAAATAGAATAGACCAAAAAAGAAAATCCTCCTGCCACATAATAATCAAGACACATAATATACAGACAAAGAAAAAATATTAAAAGCGGCAAGGGAAAAGGTCCAATTGACATTTAATGGCAAACTTATCAGAGTTACACCCAACTTCTCAAAAGAGACCATAAAAGCCAGACGGCCTGGACAGAGGTCCTGCAAACCCTAACAGACCATAGGTTCCTGGCAAGACTATTCTACCCAGCAAAACTTTCAATAACTACTGATGGAGAAAACAAGATTTTCCATGATAAACACAAACTCAACCAGTTCTTAACCACTACTCTGGCCTTACAGAAGTTAATAGAAGGAAAACTCCAAACCAAAACGACAAATTACAACCGAAACTATATGGGATTTAGATAACTATACTGTCGATCCTATTTTAAAGGCATATATGCCACAAAATTTGAAAATCTAAGGGAAATGGACAATTTTCAAGATCAGATAAACCAATAGTCCTATTTGTCCTGAAGAAATAGAAGCAATTATTGATAGTCTCCCAACCAAAAAGAGCCCAGGGCCAGACGGTTTCAGCACAAACTTCTACCAGATCTTCAAAGAAGAGCTAATACCAATACTCTTCAAGCTACTCCAAAAGATAGAAATGGATGGAACTCTAACAAATTCATTCTATGAGGCCATAGTCAAGTTGATACACATGCCCAACAAATACCCAACAAAAAAAGAGAACGTCAGTCCAATTTCTCTTATGAATATTGATGTAAAAATATTCAATAGAATACTCACAAAATGAATACAACATAACAAAGATATCATTCACCATGACCAGGTGAGCTTCATTCCTGGCATGCAGGGATGGTTTAACATATGGAAAGTCCTCAATGTAATCCACCATATAAACAAACTGAAAGAAAAAAAAACCACATGATCATTTCCTTAGATGCAGAAAAAGCATTTGACAAAATCCAACACCCTTTCATGTTTAAAGTTTTGGAGAAATAGGGGATACAAGGCACATGCCTCAACAAAATAATGGCTATATACAGCAAGCCAATAGCCAACATCAAATTAAATGGAGAGATACTCAAAGAAATTCCTCTAAAATTGGGGAACAGACAAGGTTGCCCACTTTTTCCATATCTCTTAAATATACTTCTTCGAGTTTTAGCCTGAGAAATAAGACAACAAAAGGAGACCAAGGGGATCCAAATGGGAAAGGAGGAAGTCAAATTATCCCTATTTGCTGATGATATGATAGTGTACATAAGTGACCCCCAGAATTCCAATAGGGAACTCCTACACCTGATAAACACCTTCAGCAAATTGGCTGGATAGAATATTAACTCAAAAAAGTCAGTAACCTTCCTATATACAAATGACATACTTGCAGAGGAAGAAATTAAGAAAGCTACACCCTTCACGATAGCCACAAGCAATATAAAATATCTAGGAGTAACTCTAACTAAGCAAGTGAAGGACTTATTTGAAAAAATGTTAAATCTCTGAAGAAAGAGATTGACGGTGACTTGAGAAGATGGAAAAAAATCCCTTGTTTGTGGATCGGGAGAATTAACATAGTAAAAATGGCCATCCTACCAAAAGCAATTTACAGATTCAATGCAATCCCTTTCCAAATACCTACACAATTTTTAAAGGTTTTGAAGAGTCAGTTCTCAACTTCATATGGAAAAACAAAAAAATCCAGAATAGCTAAAACAGTCTTATACAATAAAAGAGCCTCTAGAGGAATCTCCATTCCTGATCTCAAGCTGTACTATAGAGTAACAGTAATGAAAACAGCATGATACAGGCACAGCAATAGGCCAGTGGATCAAGGGAAGAGAATCAAAGACCCAGAAATGAATCTACACACATGGTCACTTGATTTTTGACAAAGAAGCCAAATCTATTCAATGGAAAAAGGATAGCATATTCAACAAATGGTACTGGTCTAACTGGAGGTCTACATGTGGAAAAATGCAATTGGACCCCTATTTGTCACCATGTTCAAAACTCAAGTCCAAGAGTATTAAAGGCCTCAACATAAAACCAGAGACACTAAATCGGTTAGAAGAAAAGATGGGGAAGTTCCTGAAACACATTTGCACAGGAGACAACTTCATGAACAGAACAGCAACAGCACAGGCCTTAAGATCAACAATTAACAAATGGGACCTCATGAGGTTGAGAAGCTCCTGCAAGGCAGGAGACACTCTCAAGAGAACAAAGCGACAGCCTACAGACTGGGAAAAGATCTTCACAAACCCTACATCTAACAAAAGTCTAATATCCAAAATATATAAAGAACTCAAGAAATTAAACACCACCGAATCAAATAATCCAATTGAGAAATGGGGCTCAGAATTAAACAGAGAATTCTTAACAAAGAAATATCAAAAGGCTGAGAAACACTTAAAGAAATGCCCAACACCTTTATTCATCAGAGAAATGCAAATCAAAACAACTCTGAGATTCCATTTACTTCCATTAGAATGGCCCGGATCAAACATTCAAGTGACACCACATGCTGGCGAAGATGTGGAGAAAGAGGAACACTCCTTCATTGCTGGTGGGAATGCAGACTAGTGCAGACATTTTGGAAATCTATCTGGTGCTATTTCAGAAAACTGGGAATAAGGATTCCTCAAGACCCAGCTATTCCACTCCTTGGAATATACCCAGAAGATGCTCCAGTATACAACAGGGACATATGCTCAATCATGTTCATAGCAGCCTTATTCATAATAGCCAGAACATGGAAAAAGCCTAAACGTCCCTCAGTAGAAGAATGGATAAAGAAACTGTGGTACATTTACACTATGTAATACGACTCAGCTATTAAAAACAAGGAATTCCCAAAATTTGTAGACAAATGGATTGAACTAGAAATGAGCATAAATGAGTGAGCTAACCCAGAAGCAGAGAGACTCAAATAATAATACTCACTTATAACTGGACAGTAGGCCAAGGGGCATGTCTCATGAAAGTCTTCACTTACCATGAAAGTGAGATAGAGGTGAGGACATCCTAAGGTGAGAGAAATATAGGAGATAGGGAAATAGATGGATACAGAGGGTCCTAGAAAACTACAAGAAGAACACAATGATGGTGATGGGCAGATCTAGGCCCAGGGGTTCTGCTAGATCCATGGCACCAACCAAGGACAATACATGCAGTCATCATCAAACCCCTACCCAGACCTAGCCAAGGGACAGGACATTTCTCTACAGTTAAGTAGAGACTGGTGACTGACTTTCACATGAACTCCGGTGCCCCATATTTGTCCATGTCCCCTTGATGGGGAGACTCGATGGCATTTGGAGGAAGTATTGAAGACTACCAAGAAGAAACTTGATTCCCTAGCATCATATTCAAGGGGAGGAGGTCCCCTTCAGTCACAGTCATAAGGAAGAGGAATGCAGCAAAAGCAGGAGGGAGGGAGGAATGGGAGGGAGGATGCATGGGATGCGAGAGCAATTGAGATGTAACATGAATGATTTTATTTTTCAATAAAAATTTAATAATAAAAAAGGAGTAATTACTGCTCAGTATTGTGCTAGGCTAAGTAAGTATATAATAGCCTGTCTGAAGTTATTCGGATATATAGGTGGTTAAAGAGTAACCACATGTTTATTAAAATTATAAATCAATATTACATACTAAGATAACCATTCAACAGTATGGTGTCATGTAGGAAGATCCTAAATGTGCATCACTTTTTTTCCTTTAGAAAAGTTGACAAAGGCCCTATAGGACTGTGAGAAGGAGGGACGATAATGAATGCTCAAAATGATTATTTCTGATCAAGTCTCCAGGCAAATCTCTGTTGGCATACTTTTAAAAAGCCTTTATTATTTTGGGTTCCTTATGTCTTTTTCCCTTTTCCACCCCAATCTGTTCCAACACCCTAATACCAGGTAGGAGAGAAAGAAGGTAAATGGGGAGAGGGATATAGTTGTCCTTAGTGTTTCCTGCTGTTTCGTGTCATTGGGTTCTTTGGGCCAAGTCCGATCCTTGTTTCAGGATAACTCCAACTTCTAGTCAAACTGCATCAACAGCAACCAGGAGTAGCACAGGGATGCACCAGCAGGCTTCTTCTTTCTTGGAGCCCCCACTCTTTCTTTGGATCTGGCTTTTATCCCCACTGACAAAGACCACACCAATAAAAGAGGAAGTTCACAGCTGACAAACATCACTGGTCCCCATGGAGGCTGTTTTCAGCTGTGGACAAACTGGAGCAGCCCCCATATCCCACACCTGGGATTAAAACAAAAACATATTTATATATAACCCAATACTTCCACAACAACTCTGTCATCTCAGTTTCAGAGCAGCTTTCTATTCCTCCAGGGTTTCTGACACACTCAGAATGTGGTTGCAACACTGTGCATCTCTAGCACAGTAATAGGTCGCAGAGTCCTCAGACGTCAGGCTGCTGAACTCCATGTAGGCTGTGCTGGAGGATTTGTCTCCAGTCAGTGTGGCCTTGCCCTGGAACTTCTCGTGGTAGCTAGGAACACCACCTCCAGGATAAAATCGTCCAATCCACTCCATCCTCTGTCCTGGCTTCTGCTTCACCCAGCTCATATAGGAGCTGGTGAAGCTGTAGCCATAAGCCTTGCAGGACAACTTCACTGAGGACCCAGGTCTCGCCAGCTCAGGCCCAGACTGCTGCAGCTGGACTTGGCAATGGATATCTGTGGAGGGAAAGGCAGAATAGATGGCATTGCCATCCCAGTCCCTGTCTCCTCTTCAATGTTGGAACTGGGGAGCCACTTACCTGTAGATATTACCAAAAGGAAGATGATCCAGCTCCATCCCATGTTGAGGGCCTGAGTGTTCAGTGATTGTGGGGAGGACAATGATCACACATTGTTAAGGGGTGTGGACATCCCTGTATGTAACAACCAGACAGTCAAAAATTTGCATATTCATGAGCAAGGTATTTCTTAGATAAGTACCTAGTCCAGCTGTAGAAGAAAAAAGAGATGCATGAACCTGAGTTAGGCAGCAGGATGCTGAGGTCCAAGTGCTAATCCTCACTGAGGAAATGCATCCTATATCCCTTCGATGACCCCTGTGCTGTGGATGCAGCATCCGAGCATAAGCTCTCAATAGATTTCTGGCCTGAGGCAGTTTTTCCAGTTTGGGACAATGTGATCAGACTGATTTACTGATGGTGGATGTGATGATGATGATATGATGGGGAAATTCAAAAATGGATGAATTTTGAGAATGAATATTTGCCTTTGTAACAGGTTATATACTAAAAACTCACTCAAATGAACAGAATATTTACACATAAATGATTATTGCAGCACTCTCTACAATAACTAAATTATTGAAATAAATGATACATGTCTCAAACAAGGATTTCATCAACAAGATGGAGAGAGACAGAGAGAGAGAGAGAGAGAGAGAGAGACAGAGACAGAGACAGAGAAGTTTTTCATCAGAAAGGAATAAGAAACCTGCATCACTTTTAGAAAAATGGATGCAATTGGAGATAACTGTATGAATTAAGACCATCTCAGAAGCAAAGACATTAAATGAGTACCTCATTAGTAGTTCTTGGATACTCCTTAGTTATCCACAACTATGTATGAAAACACATGATATAAGTGAAATTGACTAGCAGGATATAGGGAAATTGGGAGGGGCAAGAAAAGGAAGGTTAGAAGTTATGTAGAAAATATGCATAGTGCACAAAACATGTTTGTTTTTTGGAAATTCTAAACATACATAAAATTATTATTTCTATATTTCATAAGGATTTTTATTCTTTGGAAATTTGAATCATGTATGACATATGTTTAGATCCACCATCACTCTCAGGGTCTATCACCACTATTGACCAAAACTAGGCCCCTCTGGTTTCCCTTGGGACGTTCCCATAAGTCTCTCTTCCAACATCCTGACCTCTTTTGTTTCATTAGCTAATCACACTGTGAGTGTAATTAGTACTATCTATATAATCAAAGGTAAGGTCATGTCTAGTAAATAGTAGACACCCAGAAACCTTGCAAAACAGTGAATATATTTTCCCATAAGTCTTCAAATGCAAATAGAAACTCAGCTTGGCATAGGCACTCAGGAGTTCTTTCACATCCATGTTGTAATATAGTTTTCTTTTATTTTTTATACTATTATCAGTGGTGAGAATAGGAAACATATTAGATATTGCCATTGCTCTTGGTCCTCACAAGAACTCCATGGTTAGTCCTTATGTATAAAAAAAATCAACTGAAAACTGAACAGATTATAAAAGACAGAAAATATAGATGACTCTAATAAAACAGAGTCTTTCAAACACAAAAGGATGGATGCACATATGAACTCACAGAGACTGTGGCTTCAGGAATGTAGCCTGTACCAAGTTAACCATGAAAAGGTCTTCATGGTGAGAGAGGGCATGTTCACAGCTTTTCACCCTCAACGAAGAAATACCTGCAATTGACATTCCGTTACAAAGAAAAATTTTGTTCCATCAGTAGAATTTAATTCTATATATTAACCACACTTAAATGTGGACTGATGCCCATCCAGAGATGGCCAACACAAAGCAAGCACTCATGTCACTCACTATTTATTTCTTTTAGTCTTATTTGGCTTTTGCCTATTCATAATGGTTCTAGAGTTGTGTTTTTATTCTCTCTCTCTCTCTCTCTCTCTCTCTCTCTCTCTCTCTCTCTCTCTCTCTCTGTGTGTGTGTGTGTGTGAGCATCTTTTCTTGTTTTGATACCCTTTGAATCTGTTTTGGCTCTGTGTTTGCTCCTACAGAAAGAATGACAGGGAGTGTAGTTGGGTGAGTATGGAGGTAGGAAGGATCTGGGAGGATTTGGGGGAGGGGATTCAGAACTCAGGATACATTGTATGGATTTTTTCAAAAAATTGTATAAAATAAAAATTGTAAAATAAGCAAGAGAATGTAAACCTGTGAAGTGAGTAGCAAAGAATCTTCATTGTGTTTGTGCATGGAAACTTACAGCAGGTGCAAGTCAGCTACTACATATTGAGGAAGGAAATCCCAGAGGATACAGAGTCCTTTGCACATCATCATCATCTCTATCTGGGGATTATTGACTCCACTGTGCCCCCTGCTGGTCATGAAGTATGTTTGTAGTGGCTTTTATTGACGTTTCCCTGTCTTCCTTGAGCAATATCATATGAGTAACTTCAGTGCTCATAGAGCTCAGCTGAAGGCGGAAATGGCTCTTGCTTAAATGAAGATGATATCTGATGTTTTAGAAGTTGACTTTAAATTGTTTCTGTACTATCATCAATGTCGGGACACCGATGGCAGTTGGATCCAACTCTAGCCATTCCAACTTGAAATAAGGTGATTACAGGCGAGAACAAAGTCTTTAGACCTTCAGTGTGCTATACCTGAGGCAGAGAACCTGAGTTCTGATGGACCAAAATCAATCTTAGACTCAGAATTCAGGCCTTTCGTGTATGCATGTATGAACTCCTGGGACACTTAGATGCAGAAAGAGGATGGATTTTCAGAACTAGCTGCAGTGATCTCTGTAAGATCTTATATTTTTCGAGACAAGAGTTCTGAAAGACATAGTTCATGGTCTCCTGGGGCTTGTATGTGGTTAACTGGGAGGAAAACACTCTCAATAGTCAGGAAACACCCTTGCTGGTTCCTTTCTGCACCTGCTCCTCAGGCTTAGCACAATAACTTAATTTATATAGGTTCTTCAACTGTCTCTGATCAACAAATATTTAGAAATGTTATTGATGACATTGACATACAAATAATACACTTTCCAAGTAGAATACACTCTGAACATTTACAGAAAAATAATGAAAATGCTCTTTTAAAAACCCAATGGTAAAGTCCAAAGAAGATTTTACTAACTTATTGCACTACACTTTATTAATATGCTTTTAAATATGCACTATCCTGACATCTCATTTAAGTCTCAACTTCTGGTTAAACATTGAACAATTTAGCAAACAAAGGACACTTAAAATCTGGCTACTTGGGAAAATGTGATATTTGCTAGACAAAGGTAAATCCCGAATCTCTACTCTCTACTTTCTTTCTTTCTTTCTTTCTCTTTCTTTCTTTCTTTCTTTCTTTCTTTCTTTCTTTCTTTCTTTCTTTCTTTCTTTCTTTTGTCTTCCTTTTTCTTTCCTTCCTTCCTTTCTTTCTCTATCTTTGTATTTGCAATTCTTTTTGTTACATTTTCAACTGAATAAAATTTTTTCATTCAATATGTACATATTATACTTTAACACCTTAAAACTTCTCCCAAATAACCATGACCTCCTCTCCAACACAAATCCACTCTTTCCTTCTCTCTTTCTCTCTTTTTAAAAATATTTTATTAATTTATTCATGTTACATTTCAATTGTTAGCCCATCCCTTGTATTCTCCCATTCCTCCCTCCATCCTGCTCCCCCTACTCCCCTCCCCTAAATCTGTGACTGAGGGGGACCTCCTCCCCCTGTATATGCTCATAGGTTATCAAGTCTCTTCTTGGTGACCTGTTATCCTTCCTCTGAGTGCCACAAGGCCTCCCCATCAAAGGGACATGGTCAAAACTGGGGCACCAGAGTTTGTATGAAAGTCAGACCTCACTCTCCAGTCAACGGTGGGGAATGTTCTGTCCACTGGCTAGGTCTAGGTAGGGGTTCAAAGTTTACTGCCTATATTTTCGTTGACTGGTGCAATAGTTTGAGCAGGAACAGTACCCAGATCTGTTCATCATAATGTTCTTCTTGTAGGTTTCCAGAACCCTCTGGATCCTTCTATTCTCCCACATTTCTCTCACCTAAAATCACAATAAGATGTCCTCCCCTCTGACCCTCTTTTCTGGTAAGTAAAGTCTTTCATGGGACATGCCCCTTGGACTAGTGTCTCGATATAAGTGAGTATATACCATTTGTCTCTTTTTGCTTCTGGGTGAATTATTCATTATGATAATTTCTAGTTTAATCCATTTGTCCACAAATTTCAGGAATTCCTTGTTTTAATGAATGAATAGTATTCCATAGTGTAAATATACCACAGTTTCTTTATCCATTCTTTACTGCGGGACTGTTAGGCTGTTTCCATGTTCTGGCTATTATGAATAAGGCATCTCGGAATGTGTTTGAGCATATATCCCTGTTGTGTGGTATAGCATTTTCTGGGTGTATTCCTAGGAGTGGAATAGCTGGGTCTTGAGGAAGCCCTATTCCCATTTTTCTGAGAAAGCGCCAGATAGATTTCCAAAGTGGTTGTACTAGTTTGCATTCCCACCAGCAATGAAGGAGTATTCCTCTCTTCCCATCCTCACCAGCATGTGGTGTCACTTGAGTTTTTTATCTTAGCCTTTCTGGTGGGTGTAAGATGGAATCTCAGTGTCATATTGATTTGCATTTCTCTGATGACTAATAAGTCTGATCATTTCTTTAAGTGCTTCTCAGCCATTCGATAGTCTTCTGTTGAGAATTCTCTGTTTAGTTCTGAGCCCCATTTCTCAATTGGGTTATTTGGTTTGGTGATGTTTAATTTACTGAGTTCTTTATATATTTTGGATATTAGACCTTTGTCAGATGTAGGGTTAGTGAAGATATTTTCCCAGTCTACAGGCTGTTGCTTTGTTCTGTTGACAGTGTCTCCTGCCTTAAAGAAGCTTCTCAGCTTCATGAGGTCCCATTTATTAATTGTTGACCTTAAGACCTGGGCTGTTGGTGTTCTGTTCAGGAAGTGGTCTCCTTTGCCAATGTGTTCCAGGCTTTTCCCCACTTTTTCCTCTAAACGATTTAATGTCTCTGGTTTTATGTTGTGGTCTTTAATCCACTTGGACTTAAGTTTGTGCATGGTGAAAAATAGGGGTCTAATTGCATTTTTCATACCCAATCTCAAACTGTACTATAAAGTAACAGTAATTAAAACAGCATGGTATTGGCACAGCAATAGGCTGGTGGATCAATGGAATCGAATTGAAGATCCAGATATGAATCCACACACATTTGGTCACTTGATTTTTGATAAAGAAACAAAATCTATTCAATGGAAAAACGATAGCATCCTCAACAAATGGTGCTGGTCTAACTGGATGTCTACATGTAGAAAAATGCAATTAGACCCCTAATTATCACCCTGCACAACAATCTCTTTCTCTTAATAAAAAACAAACTCTCAAGAGTCTGCATTGACTTTCTCCACTTCTTTCTTTCTTTCTTTCTTTCTTTCTTTCTTTCTTTCTTTCTCTCTCTCTTTCTTTTGTTCTTTTTTGTTTTATTTTCTATTTATTGGTATTTTGTTTCATTAGGCTTATTTATTTATTCAGTTACATCTCAACCACAGCCCTCTCCCTCATTTATGGCCTCATATTCCTCCCCTTTTCTCCATTTCCCCCATCAACTACTTCTCAGAAAAAGAGAGACTTTCCCCCAAAAAACCTACACCAGCACATTGGGATTAAGAACATTCTATTCCACTGAGGCCAGACAAAGCAGTCCTGGTAAAGGGCATTGACTCAATAACTAGCAACAGAGTCCACTTCAGAAACTTCCCAGGCTCGACTTGGTAGGGGACCCCCATGAAGATCAAGTTGCCCATCAGTTACATACCTGTAGGGTCATAAGAACAGACCATGTATGCTCTTTGGTTGGTCTGTCAGTCTCTGTAAGTCTCCATGAGCTTACGTTAGGCGACTCTGCTGATCTCCATGTGCAGTTCTTTCCCCTCCAGGTCCTTCTATACTTCCCTCCATACTTCCAAGCCCCGAGCTCTGCCCCATGTTTGGCTGGGACTCTTGCATCTGATTTGATCTGCTGCTAGATGGAGCTTCTCACTGGACAACTATACTAGGCTTCCCTCTGCAAGTATCGCAGAGTATCATGAATAGTGTCAGGGGTTGGATCTCTACCATGGGGTAGCACTCAGGTTGAGCTAAATATTTGGTTGGACATTTCCTCAATCTCTGTTCCTGCTTTATCCCTGCACTTCTTGCAGGCAGGATAAATTTGGGGTCAAAGGTTTCATGATGCCCCACTGCTAATAGTCTCATCTAGATTCCTCACAGGAGCCTACCTTGTCAGAGGTCTCCAGCTAGTCTCAGAAATGACCTGCCACCATATTATTTTCGCTTCTCGCTCTCTGCACATTCACCTCCTGTCCCTTCTCTTCCCAAACCTAATCCAAACCTTCATTTTGCTGCCCATACAGCCTCCTATCAAGTTTACTCCTTTCACCTACATCCAGCTCTTTGTGTTTGAAGATTGTAGTAAGGTTATCCCGCACTACATAGCTAATTCTCAATTTTAAGTGGTATGTACAAATGTAAGTGGGTCTCTTCAGAAACTAGGTTACCTCACTCAGGATAATTTTTTCTACTTCCATCCATTTGCATGCAAATTACATGATCACTTTGGCTGTCATAGCTGAGTAGTATTCCAATCTGTAAACTTACCACATTATCCTTATCCTTTCTTCTGTTCAGAGACACCAAGACTTTCTCCAGATTCTGTCTGTTATGAATAAAGCAGCTATGAACATAGTTGAGTAAATGTCTTTTCGGTATATGCCCTGGAGTGGTATAGCTGGGTCTTGAGGAACAACTGTTCCCAATTTTCTGCAGCACCCCAGAATGATTTCCACAGTGGTTGTGCAATTTTGCACTCCCACCAACAATAGAGGAATATTTTCCTTGCTGCACACACTTGCCAACATGTGCGATCACTTGAGTTTTTTATCTTAGCCTTACTGACATGTGTAAACTTGAATCTCAGAGTTGTTTTGATTTGCATTCACTTGATGACTAAGGATGTTGAGCACTTCTTTAAATGTTTCTCTAGGCCATTAGAGATTCCATGGTTGAAGATTCCCTGTTTAGCTCTGTACCCCATTTTTGAATTGGATTATTTGTTTTGTTGTTGTTTAATTTATTAAGTTCTTTATATATTTGGATATTAGCCCTTTATCTGATGAAGGATTTATGAAGATCTTTTAATATTCACCTGTCTCTGCCTCCAAAGTCATGGGATCAAAGCAAGAACCACTACCACAGCTTCTGCTGAATGAAAGAAGCAAGAAATATCATTTTTGTAGTGATGTGGATGCCTGAAGACTCATAGTAGAGAAAAAGAAACATAAGACACTTATGTAAAATGCATATCCTCCATCCCATACCCTCAAAAAGAAGCAGCTTAGACAGAAAGCTGTCAAAGGGAATGCTTAACAATTGTGATAAGAATGTTGATGTGTTGTTCTCTAAGATTGATACATTCATGCAGGGGTGCAGATGGGAAGGGATTCAGTTTTTCTAAAGAGATGATCACTGGGTGCATGAAGATGCTGCAGTAAGTATATGAACAACAAAACTTGAAGTTGTTTGTTTGTTTGTTTGTTTGGAAGGATTGCTGCTGCTGCTGCTGCTGCTGCTACTACTACTACTACTACTACTACTACTAATGCTACTATTGTTACTACTATTATTACTATTATTATACTCATCCTCCTCTTCCTTCTTCTTTTTCTTCGTCTTCACTACAAGAATGGGTTGTAGAATTTGGGAGTACCAAGTAGAGAGTGTGATCAGAGTACATAATGTGAAATTCTCAAATAATCAATTAAAACATTATATTGGAAAAAAATAATAGTAAAAGGAGGTGTGAAGAAAAAGCCCTGACAAAGCATTATGAAGCAAAGGACATCTTAAAAATGGGTTAAGTTCATTTTGCGATGTGCATCTACTGCTAAGCATAGACTTGTCATTAAAATTGGGTTGTAATCCCAGTGAGACATCCTTGAAGAAAATAAATTTTTCCTATGTGAGATACCACCTAGGATAATAATGGGGCTTCTGTACATTTCACTCTCTGCACTGAGACTTCATCTAGCTTAGACCTTTGAGGGCACTGTGGATGCTGCCACAGATTCTAAAAATTCATATCTGTACCTGCCCTATTGTATCTGGAAGACCTTGTTTTCTTAGTGTCACAAATATGCTCTGGCACTTAAATTGTTTCATTCACCTCCTTTTGAGTGTTCCCTGTGCCCTGAAGGGAAAGCTTTGATGGAGACATCCCATGTAGGTTTGAGTATTCCAAGGTATCTCAATCTATGCATATCTCCAGTTGTGGGTGTCTGTGGTTGGTCCTATTTAGTGAAGGAGGGCACTTCTCTGATGATGAATGCTCAAGACACTGACCTATGAATACAGCAGACTGTTCTTAAGAGTCATTTTATGCCTATGTTCCTTTAGCAGACCAGTAGTTTTCCCCCTAATTCCTTCACTAATCTAGTCTCAAGTTAATTACCAACATATCAGAGTCCAGTATGGGTTTAATCTGAAAGAGTGGACATAATGTCCAGTTAATTATTGATTTGGTACCTTCACAAGATCACAATCACACCAGCAAATATAACAGGCAGATCACTATTGTATATCAAAGAGTTTGTTGCTGTGTTGGTTTGTACCGGAATTCCTACTTGGGCAGCATGCAGAGTACCTTGGAGAAAAATGAACACTAATCAGTGAAAAGGGAAGCTCATGGAAAATATCAACCAGAGCTCTCATGTTTAATGACTTGTGTATGTGTGATTTTCAACAAATGGCCTAAAACACCCTGCACCTCTATGTCCTATTCCTCACTGTTCATTGTATGACCACCAATCCACTTGCATTCCCCAAGTCTGATACTCCATGAACATTCAGGTTAGACCCTCTCTTCCATCAAATAACGTGTATCCTTGGGTCCCTGAGATAAGCACAATGACCTCAAGCTGTGTGGCACCCCCCAACTCCTTTGTCTGGCCACTCCACACATGTTCACCAAGCCTCACACTCCAGAAACCTCCAGGTTAGACCTTCTCATACAGATCCCTGACCATGGAAATGTGGCAACTCCATAACACAACTATCTTACTACAGCAAGTTATGGATACACTTAAACAGTGGAAGCACAATAAATGTATGAAATTCCAATTATATAAAGATGATAGAGGACTTTAAAGGATGAAATAAATAAATCTATCAAAGACACACAGGAAAATATCAATCAATATGGTAAAGGCCTATAAAGAGGAAATGATTACAGTCCTTAAAAAATACAAGAAAACACAATTAAGTAAGTTAATGATATGAATGAAATTGTTCAAGACCTGAAATTGGAAGTAGAAGCAATAAAGAAAACAGAAACTGTGGGAATCCTGAAGATGGAAAACGTACAGGAAAAAAAAAAAGGAGAACAACAGATTACAAAAGATGGAAGAATCTCAGACATAAAAGATACAATAGATCTGTCCAAGAAAACATTAAATCTAAAAAGTTCCTGAAAGAAAGCACTCATGAAATCTGGGATACTATGAACTAAAATATGGGAGAAAACTATCTGTAAAAAGAGTAAAAAAAAGACAGGGTTATGTATACAACACAACAGAAGTTCTACATCAGAAAGAAATGTGGATCTTAAGTAATTTTTAGGAAAATGGATGCAACTGGTGATAACTGTATTAATTAAGACCATTTAGAAAACACAGACATTGAGTCAGGCATGGTGGCACACACCTTTAATCCCAGCACGCTGGAGGCAGAGGCTGTCTGATCACTGTTTGTTTGAGGCTAGCCTGGTCTACAAAGTGAGTCCAAGACAGCCAGGTCTACACAGAGAAACCCTGTCTCAAAAAACTGAAAAAGAAAAGAAAAGAAAAAAAACCCACAGACATTAAATGAGACACTTGAATACTTCTTAGATATTTTACTGTTATATAGAACTATGCATACAAATACATAATATTGTTATAAATTAAACTATCTAGCTTACTAAAGTGAAAATATGAGGGGCAAAAAAAGGAAGGGTAGAAGTTATGGGAAAATATTCACAGTGTTTACAAGACTCATCTGAAAATTCTAAACCAGTGTGAAATTGTTATTTATACTTTACAGAATGATTTTATTTGAAAACTTCCTTCATAGATGAAATACCTAGTGATCATATCTACCCCTACTAGTCCCTTGAGACTTTCCAATAAGTCTGTTTCCCAACATCCTGACTTCTTTTTTTTCTTTAACTAATAACACGGTGAATCCAACTAGTGCAATTTATATGCACATAAGTAGTGTCATTTACATTACTACATAGAAAACCTACAGAAACAATTAAAAATAGAGATTTTATTTTCTTCATTACTCATTAAATGCCAATAGTCCTCAGCTTGATGTGGACTCTCAGGAGTTCTCTGTTATCCATTTTGTAATATTTTAAAAATTGTTTTACTATCTTTAGTGGAGCCCATAGGTACTAAGATGTATGTGTCATTCTCAGAGGACAACTTAAAAATTCAGTTGCTGTATTGTACCATCTGGATCCAAGGGATTAAACTGATATTGCTAACCTGGCCAGGAGAGACACTTCCCTACTCAACTATTGCACAGGCTCTCAGGCTGTAACTTTGACTGCCTTGATTTGTTCAGGTCTTGTGCTGGTAACTACAGCTGCTGAGAGTTCATGTGTACAGTGATTATATCAAGTCCTAAGACAGCATTTCATGTCTATGTTCCCATATTCTGGACCTTTTTTCCATTAATTGATTTACTTATTCACTTAAATTCCTTAGCAATTTTTTATATCTCCTGTGTTCCACGTCCTCCCTCCTTTCTTCCCAGCTCCCCAGTCTCACCTCCCCTTCTCCGAATCCCCTTCCTTTCTCCCCAGAAAAGGGGAAGGTTTCCCATGGATGTATTCACATATAAATTTCTGAAACCCTCAGATACAGTAGTCAATAGAAGGAGAAGTAACCACTGTGGTACTCACATAAAAGTTAACAACCCCAGAAAAGAAATATATCCACCCTAAGAAGGAAGCAGAAATAAAGCGAATGTACACTGCCACTCACTCTGTTTCCAGTACTGCAATTGCACACATTTAACAGGATTGAGGAGGAAGGAAATCTCCTTGACAAGGATCTTCATACTTGGAGGATATGTGACTGTAGAAAGCTTTATATCTACCTGTCTACCTTTCCAAGTCCAGCATTTTCTAATTCCTGGACAGGACATGTGTTAGTAATTCTTTTTATTAGTTTAGGATTTTCATTAATGAAGGATAGATTTGGGGTATTCTCCAAATGAGAGAAACAAACAACACTATGTAGGAATTCATGTGCATGTGTTTTTACATGGCTGGTGTGTAGCTATACATATTAAATCAAAAATATATGCTACATACATTCAGCCTATTCATGTATGTTTTCTCTATTCAGATTCATAAATAATATGCACCTGATATGGCAGGAAATTAGGCCCTGGGATCTGTTGAGTGCATGTCTTCTCTTCTATATCTGGTCAGAATCAATGTGATGTCTGGTGAATTTTAAGTTCACAGGGCAGCATCCTCTGGGAATCAACAACTCCTCATTATAGTGGAACAATCCAAGGTGCTAGATGGCTTTAACTTGGCATTTCAAAATCTCTGCTCTGCTAGGTAATGTCTACTCCAGGAAGTGGGATGCTGGTGCTATCATAGGTCGTGATAGGCAGAAGTGCATGCCTAGTTAGGTAGTACGGATTAAGTAGACATCTCCTCTATATGTAATCTAGTCACAAAATCTGGGATCTGAGAGTATAAATGGATAATATTATCTTATTGTCCTAAAATAAATAAATATGAGGATCACTGTACTTACTGATCTGGTGCCATGTCTGTGACACAGTCAAGGAACTTTCTGTGAATGCATGCATACAATGATTTCCAGCATTTTCCCGTTCTCTCTATTCTCTGTGAATTGTTTCACCCTTCTTCTCTGGCTGGGCTTGTATTCATCGATCCCAAATACCCAGCAGTTCATTCTGTAACTATGCTACATTTGATGCTTCTGATCACAACATCAGGGCCTCAGCACCATTTGCACTATTCTAGGGCCCCTTTGCAGAGGCTCTGTATTGTGCAAAGAGGCTCACATCTCTTCACTCTGATTCTCTCACAGATTGATACTCCATGGTGTCCTCACTGATCAGATATCTAAGATGCAGGATTATCCAGTTTAGAGATGTTTTGGAAGGTACCTGTAGTGTACATTCTGTAACTGACCTCTGAAGGAAATTGCAAACAAATTCTGCAGCTCATTCATGTGGGACAAAGTCAAGAATCAGCACCTGAATTTACTAAACAGTCCTCAGCAAAGCACCAAGAATGACTGTCACACTCATTGTCTCAAACACTGTCGAGATGGTCTTGTGTCACTCTGTAACAGTCATTTGATTGCAGGACAGTGTACTGTGACTGGGTAAGACTTTGATTGTAGAACCAGTGACTGGTGCTTAATTGCTGAACCTCATTGTCAAATCTCTTGAATATGACCTAGATTGATGATAAACAAGTGTAAGAGTTCTTCAACATACGAGAGATAACTGAATTAATTTACCTCTCACAGAATAAAGCCTATCCATTTATAATCTCAGAGCCCAGACTTTTGTGAACAGATTACTTATAGAGGATAAGTCTATTGTTAGAGCACTAAATCTACTCTTAGTGCTCTAAATACAGCCTGCAAGGAAAAGCTCCAAGCCCTGCTTTTTTGCCTTTTGTTTTGTTTTAAATTTTGCCTCTATTATATTTATCACATAACATCTTATATTAACAGTACTTTTGATAGTGTGTCTCTTCATATGGCTATATAGTTCCTTGAGTATAAGGATCTCATTTCTGTATAATCTTAGGACAGTTGTAATAGAACACACAGATGGTGATCATACAATAAATGTCCATTATATATAAAAAAGAGTTATTCAATATAACTAGGAGGTGGTGGAGCATGTCTTTAATCCCAGCATTCCAGAGGCAGTCTGATCTCTTGGTTGAAGGCTAGCCTGGTCTACAGAGTGAGTCCCAACGCAATCAGGGATAATACACAGAGAAACCCTGTATGGAAAACAAAACAAAAGTGTTCATTAGTAGCAATTTTGTTCACATGATGGGAATTAGACATTGATTGAATGTGTGATCAATCACTTTTGCTCCAACATATTAAACCAATTAGGTAGACACCTGCTCACATTGACATCATCAATGAAATATGGTGGAACAATTTAAATGTCCTGTTCTCTGAATTTTACATGCAAGGTGATTGGAAATTTCTTTATGCAATGAGAAGTAATTATGTTTTCAAACTTTACTATTATGTTTCTTTTTTAACATATTTACATTTATATTATTACACCTGAGTAAAATAAACTACACACAGCAGAAAGAGCCATGAGACAATCAGAATTTATATAAATGTTACATTCATAGTGCTTTGGCTATTTGTATTTGGCAAGCTTGATGTAAACATCTTTCCTATCTTGTTGGGTCTAAAATTTTGAATTGAAATAAATATCTATCATATCTCATCCCTATTAACATAAAATATCTATCTTGATCTAGAGATACCTTAACTCCTAACCAACTAAGCTTAATTGTAAGACTAAACTATCTGGTCTTCAATCTCAGAGACTTGAGAAGGAATAAAACTTAATTGCCTGAATGAACCGGAAGTGCAGGGTAGCAGCTTCCAAAATGAGAAAATGATGGAGATGGTTTTCTGCCTGAACACTCACCCAACACTCTCTATATTGTTGTACTATCATCCTATTGCTCCTTTCCTCAATAGTTAACTTAATTCTAGGATGTATGTCAAAATATTTTTGGACTTAATTTCACCTTTTAAACAAAAATGGATAGTCACTATAAAATGGCTTGAGCTATGTTACAAAGAGCAGGACATAATGACTTATTATGCTGAAAAGGTGAATTGACCATCCTGCTTCGATCAGAGACTGGAACAGAGCTTTGAGGGCTGCTGTCCATTCTACACCAGTAATCAGCAGGAATGTGGACACCTCTGGTATCAGCTGGGAACCAATGGGACACTTGTCCCCAAGATGTTGCTCAGAGTCCTGAGGATCAAATACATTTAACCTTTATGTGTAAGTTTTTCATGAACTAGTACCCTACCCAGTGGCAAAAGGAAAACAAATTAGATCTTGGTCACCTGATATTAATGTTACTTAATAAATAGCATTTCCAATGTTGTTGCTTGGAGATTTCACATGTCAGCTACACCATGGTCTCTGAATGTAATGACATTTGGCAATGAAATCCACAGAGGCTGCTGAAATACAACTGCTGAGTAATCAACTTTCTTTTTTTTTATTTTTTAAAAATTAATTGCTTTATTCAGATTACAACTCAATTGTTCTCCCATCACTTGTATCCTCCCATTCCTCCCTCCCTCCCACCCCCTACCCTATTGCCCTCCCCTAGGTCGATGATTGAGGGAGATCTCCTCCCCCACTCTATGGTCACAGGCTATCAAGTCTCATCTTGGTAGCCTTCCTATTATTTCTTTGAGTGCCACCAGGGTTCCCCACCAAAGGGAGGTCGTCAAGTATGGACCACCAGAGTTCATGCCACAGTTAGTCCCTGCTCTCCCCATAACTGCAGAAAATACCCTGTCTGTTGGCTAAATTAGAGTAGGTGTTAACTACTTGTATTGTCCTTGGTTAGTGCAGTAGTTTGAGCAGACACTCCTGGGCCCTGACCCACCAGGTATGCTGTTCTTCTTTTAGGTTTCTAAGATTACTTTCTTATTTGCTTCATCTACTCTTTCTTTGTAGAGAATTGGTGGGTCTACAGTGCCACACTCTGGTCCTAAGAACTAGGTGGTATAAGTGATCACACAGACAGCTCACTAAGACTCTTGTTCTCTTAATTGAAATGTACCTGCTGATCACTGAGAAGATGTTTCAACAAAGGATAATGAGCTATGCTTCAAATGTTGTCATGGTGAATCAACATCTTAGCTCTAGGGGCTGTTATATTTAGTGATAGCAGTGACCACTGATGAAGAAATGAGTTACCAGGACAAAACAAGAGATGAATGGTATCTACAACCTCACTAGAAGGAAATTTCTCTACTCCTGAAGCTGCACTTGGGACAAAAATACATAATAAAAGGAGGAGGAACAAATGTGACACTTACAGATCAGTGCCCACATACAGAAAACATTTTCACATTTGAGAAGTAATGAGAATCTAATAAAACTTGTGATTCATTCTGCTTTCTAATTCAAGATTTTTGTCATTGGTAGGCTGTATGATTGTATGTTAGCAGGGGTGCAATTGTTCTTTCCATGGATCTTTCTGGATGAAAAATGCTGACTCTGTCCTCAGGCAATGCTCTTCTCTCTGGCTTTATCTTCCACAAGCTCAGCATCCTCTTATTCATGGAGGGCCATGGTGAATGATTAATGATTTTTAGAGAGTTGCATGTATTTACTAAAGCTTAGTGAATGAGAACTAAGGGTCTGAATAAGCCACAGCCTGGTCCAGGGAGTTAGTCGAACAGAGAGAGAGAGAGAGAGAGAGAGAGAGAGAGAGAGAGAGAGA
>CAJRSG010014992.1:378814-404394 GCA_907169655.1 Acomys percivali
AGAGAGAGAGAGAGAGAGAGAGAGAGAGAGAGAGAGAGAGAGACAGAGAGACAGAGAGAGAGAAATTATCAGCTACAAACTCATATTTCATTGATCAGAATTCTTACTTTCCAAGTTTATGTGGAGGTTGAAATAAGACTTGCCATTTGGACACTACAATGATGCGGAGGCAAGACATTTTGGCTCTCATGAAAGGATGAAAACTTTGGCATCAAAACCTGTACAAGGATCTTGATGTTAGAAATATATATCCATTGCCTGTAAATGGTTTGGCTGTACCTCCAAGATTGTGTGAAGGAATGCAGTGTGGAAGCTTGGTCCTCACTCTGATTACAGTGGAAGTTATCATAGCACTCAGATGGTAGTGAGGACTTGAAGGATCAGACTGTGATCAGATAACTGATATGTTTCCTTTGGAGTCCTGGTTAGGTCTCAGTATTGACATGTTTCACAGAGCAAGCCTGATGCCTCCCTTTATGTTCACAGTGTAGCATCCTATCATATAAGTACTGTGGTGTATCACCATGTGATGTCTTCAACAGAGCCAACACCAGCATGGATCTTTGTCCCTCAAAATCTTGGTGATACAAAAACATTTTTTTAATAAATCACAGTCTCAGATAGTTTTATCCAAAATATAACAGATAAATATAGCAACTTCACATATACACATTCATCAACAGAGTGAGGATTTATTTGAGAGCAATGCAGAGGGACAGATAAGCGTGAAGCTTTCATGTGCTTTGTTTCTTAATTTCAGCCTGCATAAGCACTCACACCTGTGTGTGTGTTTGTGTGAGTGTGTGTGTACTTATACACATGTGTATGTATACAGGCATGTATGTGCATATCTGTGTGTGTATTGTATTCTAGAAACCTGAAATATGTGATAATTCAAATTCAAATACTGAAAGATAAAATATTTCTTATGAATCTAGAAATGTCTCAGGTATGTATCATGGGTCTTTGAAATCAAATGATGTTAACATGTGATAGTCAGTCAACATAATCCAATATCCTATGTCAGAGTAATTTGGCATAGAGTTCATTTTATGTCAACATGCTAACAGACTTTATAATTTCAGGTGATTAAAACAAGTAATATGATCAAGTTTTTTATTTTAAAATGTACACCATTGGGAGTGTCTAGACACTCCACTGACTGAAGGAGTGCATAAGTCTCTCAAGAACAGGAAGGTACACTGTGTTCCAGGAGCCACGGACTCTTATTTGAAAAAAAACCTATGATGCATCCCTCTCAAGACAGCTAGGTCAGGCCCAACTCTATGGAACCCTGCACAAGAGAAAGGATTTTATGGAGTCATAGGTCCTATAGTCTGACCCTTTTCTAGTGAATAATGTGTCTGATTCTGTCTTTACAGCTGCAACACAAAGCCAGAATTAACAAGACACCTTCAGATTACATCAGAATTGAGATGATTAGTTGAGTTTTATTTGACCAACAATTGGTGAATTGGGATTTCCAGACCTTATTCATATTATTATTCCCATCTTTTCCAGAAAAAGTTCTTTGCACTCATAACCCAGGGATATTTTATCATGCATTACTGGGAGCAATCACATGCTGGATTGGCAAAAGCAAGTACATGAGCTTCCTGGAGGCAGCCCACTCCTTCTTGCACAACTGATCAATGGATGTATCCCTGGTTTAAGCAGGAACATTTATGGTTGCTATACTGTCTTTCCATGCTTGTTCCATATATCTGGCATATATAGGCAAAAACCTCACTGCCTATAGAATAAAATGTTCCTCCACAGGTGCTATTCTCTCTGTTGGTCAGATTTCATTCAGATGATATTATAATTCTTGAAAATAATTTCTAATTGATTCAAATAACTTTAAGCCCTCCTGTAATATAGCAAAAAGTGTTAGGGGCTCTATAACATTCATGTGAATCACAGTAATATGGAAAATAAGATTGAAATAAATTAATAATCAAGTAAATGCATTAATTCTAGGCTTAGCCCAAAGATATGGCCCAGGTGTGCACCATGATAAGAAAGAGAATATGAATATAGAAACAACAAAGAAACATGTTCATCTGTACTGCTTTAAACTTGTAATAAACAAAGTACCTAGTTAGATATTAGGATCAATAGTCCTACTGAAACTCCCATTTCATGTATCACTTTTGTATGTTTTTAAATGATGTAATTTTTCCATACATAGCAAACCTTTTTATTGGATAATAAAAGAACCCAAGAGAAATTTAAACAATTGTTGAAACCATCTGTCTGTTTCATCCAAAAAACGTGTCTGTCTGTTTATATGTCTGGTTGTCTGTATATATTGTCTGCATGAATACATGAATATATATATATATATATATATATATACATATTAGTGGGGATGTTCATTTATATGTGGATGAATGGTGTCTTGGGGAGCTCCCTTGTTTTGTCTATTGATTGTATGTGTCGATGTGTGTGTGAGGGTCATAAAAATCTGCCTTACTTTGTCAGCCAGGGTGTAGATAGCAAAAACACCAACCTGGATCTTTAATAGTTGAAGTGTAAATACCAAGTTACCAGCCTGAAAGATGAATACTTAAACTACACAGAAAAACATCAGCCACTAGATGAGCATTCACCAAAGCTGTGACCTGCCTCTGTTTGCCCTGAGTGCTGGAGCTGATCAAACATCCTGGCTAGAGCAACCTATAAAAGATAAGTCTCCTCACGACAAGAACCTCACCTTGGCTGTTGAAGAATCCATAGCAGAATGGTAGTCCAACAATATGACCCGCGTTGGTTTACCCTGTTTGCTGGAGCTGGTCTCTATCAATGCATCATCATGATTTTCTCTTATTTATTGTTTTATTAAAGAAGAAACATGTCAATGGAGGTGGTCACTGGTGAAGGTGTTGAAAGGCCTGGTGTACTGCAGAGGCATCCCAAACCAACATTACTTTACTCATAGTTGTTCTTTTACAAAGTAGACAAAGACACTATAAGACTGTGAGGAGGAAGCAGAAAAACGAGTGCTTGAAATTATTGTTCCTGAGCACATTGTCCAAGAAGTTGGACAAGGCAAATCAAGAAAAGGAAAAACCTCCAAGAGGAGGTACATGAATTATAGATCTGTGTGTTCCTACACTCAGAGTCCCATGAAAATAAATTTGATGACAAATATTGAGACCCATTCCAGACATTTTCCAGAAAGAGGGATCTTGGAATGCACAGCATTAAGCAGGATTCCTCCATCAAATGTACCCCTCTGAGCTCAGGGAAATGCACAGATGAATTAGTTGAAAAAGCCAGAGGAAAGAATGGACACCTGGAGAACAGTATCCTCTAAGTCAACTGTACAAGGTCATGTAAACTCACAGAAACTGAAGCAGCAAACACAGAGCAGCCACAAGTCTGCACCTAGTCCTCTCCATTTATAATACAGCTTTCAGTTTAGCACCACATTTTTAATTCATTTTTCTTTTGACAGACCTCTAGGCTGTTTCCGACTTTGGCTAATATTAATAGCGCAGCAGAGAGTATGATAGAGCAAGTGTCTCTAGGGTCTTTCGGGTGTATGCTCAGGAGTGGTAGACACAGATATTTGGGTAGATCTATTCACAGCTTCCAGTGAAACAGCCCACTCTTCTCCATAGTGGATGAACACAGTGGGGATCTTTGCTCTGTGAGGTGTGTGGGACCTTTAATTAAAATGACTTCTACAACATGCAACAGGCAACTCCTTGAATCAAGTACTGACAACCACTAGACAGATGTCTTTCAAGGAACATTAGAGAGTCCTGTTCAACATATAGGGCAGAAATGGAAGATTTCACTGCTTTCTAATCATTCCTTGCTTTCTAGTTGAAAGAGACATGCGCATCATTTATGAAGCCACTGGTATTTGAAACAGTATTTTAAGTTCAACATAGGTTTGAGTGATCTCTAACATAGAATTGACCAAGGACTTTCATGTCTACCACAACATAATCAGTGTATGAGATCTCATCCACACTCAGCAGACAACATTCATATTAAAAGAGGAAAGAATGTCTGCTACATGAACATGCAAAATTAATGTTCTGAGCTACAGAGAAATCTTCCTGAATCAAACCCCGACATTACCAACTAAAACAGGTGTCTCAGTGCTGGGTGATAGTCACCCATTTATCCAAAATCAAATCCTCTATTGAACAAGTGTGACCTCTATTTAACAAAATGATACACCCAAGGGACACTAGAGACACTTGTTCAGTCATATTCCTTCCTGCTCTTTTGATATTAGACAAACATGAAAATATCGGAGAGGTCTGTCAGTGGGAAAAAAATGGATAAAAATGTAGTACTAAACTTAAAGTTATAATATATGTGGAGAGGACGAGGAACAGTCCTGTTTCTTTCCTGTGCTGGCTGCTTCAGTTTCTCTGAGTTCACATGCCCTTTGCCCAGTGGACTGTGAGAGACGATGCTGTGTCAGTGTGTGTCCACGTTCTGTAAAAGCCTAAGACTGTAGGTCAGTTCACCAAAACTAGGGAGGAAGTAAATATCAGAACAGAAGACTGTGCATAATCTTAAACCTATCCTCGAATAATACATACATACATTGGATCAATAAATTAGTTTCATGAACACTGATTTAATTGTACTTTTTATCAACTTGCAATGATTATATTTATGTGGCAGTGCTGTGTGATACAGATGCCTATTACATTCTAGGAGACTAGAACTTCTGCAGGAAAACACACTGAGAGTGTAAAAGACACAGTTCACCACTATTAGAGAATTTTGTTTTTGTTTAGTCAGATGTTATCTATGTGGATTTCAGTGGGAAAAGATCTCATTACATTTTATTCAAAGCTATCCATCAAAAGTTCCAGTCACTTGGAATACAGAGATATTTTTGTTGTTATGCATTATCAAAGTGTTCCTTTTGTATTGCTTTATTATGGAAGAAACATGCTAATGGAGGTGGTCACTGGAGAAGAGGCTGTCAAGTGAGATGTGCTATGTGGATAAATTCAATTAGCTTCACTTTATTCACAGCTGTAACTTTGAAAAGGTGACAAAGATTATATAGCACTGCAAGGAGCAGGCAACAAATGGACACACAGAAAAATATTTCTGAGCAAGTCTCCAGGCTAATCTTTCTGTCATCTTATTGTCAGGGCAGCTTCCTGCTCCTCCGGGGCTTTTTTGACACACTCAGGATGTGGTTGTAGCACTGGGTGCTTGTCTTGCACAGTAATAGACTGAAGAGTCCTCAGATGTCAGGCTCTTGAGCTCCATGTAGACCATGCTGGAGTATGTATCTACAGTCAGTGTGGCCTTGCCCCGGAACTTCTGATTGTAGCTAGTACCACCACCTCCACAACCAATATATCCAATCCACTCCAGTCCCTGCGCAGTGCTCTCCTTCACCCAGTGTATATAGTAGCTGGTGAAGGTGTAGCCAGAAGCCTTGCAGGACACTTTCACTGAGGACCCAGTCTGCCTCAGCTCACCCTCAGACTGCTGCAGCTGGACCTGAGAGTGGACACCTGTGGGGAGAATGGCAGAGTGGATGACACTGTCAGTTCACTCCCTCTCTGCACTTCAGTAGTGGAACTGGAGAGAATCTTACCTATAGATGCTGCCAATAGAAAGAGGATGCAGCTCCATCCCATGATGAGGGCCAGAGTGTTCACTGACTGTGCAGAGGACACTGATCACACGTTTTTATGGGTTGTAGACACCCCTGTATGTAACAACCATAGGCTCAAGTAATTTGCATATTCATAAGCCGTGTACTTCTTAGATGAGGACCTAGCCCAGCTGGAGAAGAAGGAGGTAAAGGGTCCCTGGGTCAGGCAGCTGATGCTGAGGGCCAGGTCCTAATTCTCGCTGAGGAAGTGCATCCATGATCCTTCCCTGAGCACTGTGCAGATGCTGTGTATGTGATATCAGGGCCTAAGGTCTCCAGAGCTCTCTGGCATGAGGCAGTTGCTCCACTTTGAGAAAAGTTTATCAGAAGAATTTCAAGAAGAAGCTTGTGATGTTGATGGTGACTGGAAACTTCAAACCTGCTAAATCATGACAATTTACCTCCTCTTATATATATATATATATATACAATATACACTTGTCTTACAGCAGGCTGTGCACAAAAACCTGACCAAAATGAACCTAAATGCAACAAACCTGAGGAATATTACATCAAATTTTATTGCAGAACTATCTTCAGTAATTAAGTTATGGAAATAAAATTCATGCCTGCCTTCAGATGAATGCATAAAGAAAACTTGGTGATATATGCAACACAACAGAACACTTTCATCTGCAAAGTGTTCATCAAAGGAAAAGCAGTGCAACTATTGATAACTGTATTAATGGGAACCTGCAGCCTTGATCACAGAAACTTTTGTGTGTAGTTTCCATTTTCTGATGGAGACATTCATGAGTGGTCAAAGTGCTGTGTATAACTGATGAAGTACTCAGCCATAGATGAGATGGGTTGTCTATTTCAACCTACTTGCAACAATCAGGGACCATCCCAAAAGGTGTATTGGAATGAATATAAAAACCAAAATATGGTGGACAGACATGAAATGCTACTCAGGAATTGTTATGGCCCTGGTCTCCATAAACACACAGCAGCTTTAGTGACCAGCATGAGACCTGAACACAGACACTCAAAGTTACAGTATGTGAGCCTGTGAAATAGCCTGTGAATGTAGCTTTGATTTCTTGGATCTACATGGTAGAATGTGTAAACTGATTTCATAAGTTGTACACTGAGACTAACACCCATCTTGGTGCATGTGTGCCCTGAATCCACCACTAAAGACACTGTAACAATGTTTATAAAGTATAAACATGATGGTGAGAGAGCCCACCCCAAGCTTCCAGTCTGTTGCCATTTGGTAACTGGTGAGGAATATATAACCCTGTCCTTTGGCAGGTTTCTGACTGTGTGTACATAGATCGCACTGATTGTACTTGATGTGTTATTAGTTGATGAAACCAAACAGCTCAGGTAGTTGAGAGAGAGACTTAAGGTTAGGTTGCAATAGGAGTCACAGGGACATAGTGGAGGAGATATGATCATAGTGTATTTTATGCAGGAATGAAATGATCAAAGAATAAGCAAAATCATCCGGAAATTAAAAACCATTTTACATATGTTTAAGTTTTTCTTTTTTGGTGATTCACATATGAAGTATTTAATGTTTGTTACATTTTTTCTATTAAGCTTTATCATTAACATTCCTAAATGTGTTGAAAAAACAGGACACATTGGTGGTATATCATCTTACTTAGACTCTTCCTCATGAGGCAGACACATGAGAATCAAGAGCTAAAATGTATACTTGGGAGGCAGTGGCAGGTGGATCTCTGTGAGTTTTAAGCCATCCAGGTCTACAAAAGAGAGTTATAGGAGGTCAAGTGCTATTACACAGAGGAAAGAGAGAGTGTCTGTGTATGTTAAATACAGCCTTGACTAATCACTGGCATCCAAGCCAGGCTAGATAAAACACAGTAATATCTGAATGGAAATCATGAAAAACAAAGCCAGCAACAATCATGGCTGAGAGCAGCACTTATCTATTTTATAATCATAAGTGTTATAATGAAGATTGACAATATGATCATTAGCAATACAACTCGGTCCCCTAGGGCCTGTGTCATATCACTGGATTATTTCAAACCAACAGCAGCACAATTAGTTACACAGAGACTTTCTATTAATATGTGCAAACATGGCATTATCTTAACTAGTTTGTATAACTTGTATAACTTAAATTAATCCATTTATATTAATCTACATTATGCCATGGGGATTACTACCTGTTCTCAGTCCTGCTACCTGGTTCTGCACTGTGTCTGGCTGGAAAATCTGCCATGCCATATTCTATCCCAGAGTTCCTATCTCTCCATATTTCCTGCCTATACCCTCCTGCTTTGCTATTGTCCACTCACCACTTTATTGAATGAATCAGAAGCTGATGGAGAAGATGTTTACAGAACACTGAGACAGGTGATGCTTCATAAAAATAACAATATCAAAGTGTGGCCTGTTCTCAAATCTCTGTCAGAACATAAATTATCAATTGAAAAATACAGAGACAACTTTACACAGTGCACAAGAGTTTATGCCAAAAGTCTCATCTCTAGTTATGTGATTTTTGGCCATGTTTACCTGGGAAGATATCTTTCCTATGTAGCTGGCCACAGATCCAAGTAGAAAGCAGTTGGTCTCTATGTAAGAGTTGGACAATAGTGGGTGCATTTTACCTGAAGACTGATGTCTTAAACGGCAAGGTCCAGTGGCACTGTGTAAGATCTCTGATGTCTCTTCCCTCCCTGCAGATGGCATAGCACCATCTTGCACTAGGAAATCTAGCCAGCAGGGAGAATTTCCTGTTCTGTTTCAAGTTTGTTTCTTTATGACAGGAAATAATGTTCTTAGCTTTCAAAAGATTCAGATTAGAACAACTTTAATGTTCCATTTTTACCCAAATAATAATGACCCTAAGTGAGAAAACAAATGACAACAAATGCAACATGGATGTGGGGAAAGTGTAATTTTCTCTCACTATTGATTAGAGGGTAAAATATTGCAGTGAATTTGGAAATCGGTTTACAGATCTCTCCAAAAAATAATGAATAAATCTATGCTGTCTCCCAGCTGTATCCCTCCCAAGCATATACTCAAATGACTCCACATATTATTACATAGACACTTGCACATCCATGTTTATTGCCGCTCCATTCACAGCCATTGGGAAATGGAATCCATCTAGATTTGAAACAAAGGACAAATAAATAATCACCATGTGGGAAGTGTAGTCAATGGAATACTACTCAGTGGTCAAACATGAATTATGAAATCTGTAATTATGGGGATAGACCTGGAAATATGTGGCGAATAAAGTCACCCAGATCCTTAAAGACAAATGCTTCATATTTTCACTCATATACTGTTGCAGACTTTGATTTTTTTGTGTGTTTAATTTGTAGATTCCAAGAGCCTAGAAATGTGCACTTATGGTCTGAGGAATTGAGGGAGAGGATATATAAAATGAGCATGATAAAATGAAAGCAGACAAGGAGGAGAATGGGAACACAAAGCTTCCAACATGAACTGATGTTGGGATATGAAAGCCATAGGCACTGATGTATAATAAACCAAAATGAACAGTTATAAGAAAAGTATGATGAGATTTAGATTCTTGAAATAGGAGTAAAATTAAGCAGGATATAGAATGCATGTGGAATGAGAAATAATGGTGAATATAATGGGAGTAAAGAAAATTACATTATGGAGTAAAGGGAAAACCATTACAGTTTTATGTTTATAACAAAATGTCTGGAAATAATGAACAATTCATAGATGCCTAGTTTTAAATTTGTGATTTTATTTGTGTTAATGGGATAATTTTGCATTCAGATTATGGAGTGATTTTATTGATCTGCTGATACAGTATTTTTATCAAAATTATTAAGCCTATTGAAAGTGTATGCAAAACTGGTGATGTGCAGATAAGACTTGTAATTTACTTTTTAGTATTTTCTCAGTGGTCTGATACTGGTTATGCTCTATGGTTATGTGAGAGAAATGCTTGTATAAAGCTGAGTAGAAAAAAATGTTGTTGTTTTTTGTGTTTTATTTTAACTTTGGAGACTTTGAACAGAGGCACCTGCATGAGTGGGCAGTGCTACTCCCAGAAGACACAAGTTATGAAATTAACATGTCAGTGCCAGTCACAGGGTAACTCCATCTATGTTAATAGACAGGGATGCCCTACAGGTGCCAAAAACTGTATTAGATGTTGCCATTGCTCTTGTTGCTCACAGTAACTCCATGGTTAGGCCTTATATCTAAAAAAATCTATTTAAAACAGGAACAGATTATAAAAGACAGAAAGGATAGATGATTCCAATAAAACAGAGTCTTTCAGACCCAAGAGCACTGATGCGAATATGAATTCAAAAAGACTTCTGTGGCTTCAGGAATGTAGATTGTTCCAAGTTAATCAAGAAATGATCCTCATATTGGGAGAGGGCATGGACATGGGCTTTCACCCCCCAACAAAGAAGTTTCTGCAAAAGGAAAAATTTGTTTGCTTAGTAGAGTTTAATTCTATATATAACCACATTTAAAGGTGGACTCACGCCCATCCAGAGATCGCCAACACAAAGTGACCTCAGTGGCATTATTGTGGACATTATGTATCATGTCACTGATGATTTATTTTTGTCTTACTTGGCTTACACTTTTTGATAGATCTAGAGTTGTTTTTATCTGGTGTGCGTGTGAGTGTATGTGTGTTAGTATTTTTGCTTGCTTTAGTCCCCTTTTAAGGTTTTTTGGCTATGTGTTTGCTTCTACAGAACGAGTGAAAGGGAGAGTACTTGGGTGAGTGTGGAGGTAGGAAGGATCTGGGAGGCCTTGGGGGAGGGGATATAGAACTCAGAATACATTGTATGGATTTTTTTTTTAAAAATGTACAAAAAAAACTGAGTAAAATAAACAAGAAAATATAAACTTTTAAAGTGTGTAACAAAGGATCTTCACTGTGTTTGAGCATGGAAACTTCACAGCAGGTGCAGGTCAGCTACTACATAATGAGGAAGGAAACTAGAGAGGATACAGAGTCCTTTCCACATAAACATTTCTCTATCTCAGATTATTGACTCTATTGTGCCCCCGGCTGGTCATGAGGTAGGTTTGTCATGGCTTATACCCAAGTTTCCCTGTCTTCCTTGAGCAGTAAAATTTGAACAGCTTCAGTGCTCACAGGGCTCAGCTCAAAAAAGAAATGGCTCTGGCTTACATTAAGATGATGAACATCCACATGAATTGCAACAAGAAGGAAACAAGATGGAAATAAATTAATAATCAAGTAAATACATTAATTCCAGTTTTATTCCAAGGATATGGCCCAGCTGTACACCATGATAAGAAAGAAAATATGAATATAGAAACAACAAAACACGGTCATCTGTACAAGACAAGAGAGACTCCTTTGTCATGGAAAAACCTTGACATGAATAACTCTTTTTTTGAACACATAATATCCATGTGATATTAGAAAAAGAGAAAACTTCAGCTTAGAACTCATAATGAGCTCATAGCAAATCTCTTGCTTTAACCTTGCAATAAACAAAGTACATGGTTAGATATTAGGATCAATAGTCCTACTGTAACTCCCTTTTATGCAACAATTTTATCTACTTTTGAATGAGGTAATTTTTTACATATATAGAAAAATCTTTGTATTAGATCATATAAAAACTGAAGAGAGAATTAAACATTGTTGAAACCATCTGTTTCATCCAAAAATGTGTCTGTCTGTCCATTTAGATGTCTGATTGTCTGTATACATTGTTACATATATATATATATATATATATTCGTGTATATGTGGATGAATGGTGTCTCCGCGAGCACCTTTTTTTTCTACTGATTGTCTATGTGCATGCATGTGTGAGATTCATAAAAACCTGCTTGTTTTCTCTGCCAAGGCATAAATAGTAAGGACAACACCCTGAAAGGTGAAGAGTTATAATTCATAGAGGAACACCAGCCACCAGCTGGCCATTCACCAATGCTATGACCTGCCTCAGTTTACCCTTTGTGCTTGAGCTGGTCTCTAGCATCTTGGCTAGAGGTGCCTGATGAAGAAAAGTTTTGTCACAGCTAGGACCTCACCTGGGCTGCTGCAGAGTCCCTAGCAGAAAGCTAGAACACCACTGCGACCCACCTTGGTTTACCTTGTATGATGGGGCTGGTCTCTATCAATGCATCATCATGGTTTTCCCTTTTTATTGTTTTGTTAAAGAAGAAACATGTCAGTGGAGGTGGTCACTGATGAAGATGTTGAAAGGTCTGGAGTTCTGTAGGGGAATACTAAACCAACATCACTTTACTCATAGATGTCCTTTTACAAAGTTGACAAAGGCACTATACTACAGTGAGGAGACAGAAAAATGAAGGCTCAAAATGATTATTTCTAAGTAAGTCTCAAGGCTCATCTTTGCTTTCATCTAAGTCCCAGGGCAGCTTCCTGCTCATCCAGGGTTTCTGACACACTCAGGCTGTGGTTGTAGCACTGTGTCTCGCACAGTAATAGACTGCAGAGTCCTCAGATGTCAGGCTCCTGAGCTCCATGTAGGTTGTGCTGGAGGATGTGTCTGTAGTCAGTGTGGCCTTGCCCTGGAACTTCTGATTGTAGTCAGTACCACCACTTCCAGGATAAATCCAGCCAATCCACTCCATGACCTGTCCAGGGCTCTGCTTCACCCAACTCATATAATGATCAGAGAAGGTATATCCAGAAGCCTTGCAGGACAACTTCACTGAGGACCCAGGTCTCACCAGCTCAGCCCCAGACTGCTGCAGCTGGACCTGAGAGTGGACACCTATAGAGAGAAAGGCAGAGTGGATGATATTGTCACCTCAGTCTCTGTGTCCTCTTCAGATTTGGAGCTGTTGAACCTATTACCTGTGGTTACTGACAGGAAGAAGAGAATGATCCAGCTCCATTCCATCCTTAGGCACAGTGTGTTAACAGAGTGTGATGAGGACACTGATCAGATGTTGTTTTGGGGGTGTGGACATCTCTGTATTTACCACCATAGACTCAAGTAAGTTGCATATTCATGAGCATGGTGCTTCTTAGATAAGGCCCTAGACCAGCCAGGGAAGAAGGAGGTACAAACACCTGGGTCAGACAGCAGGATGCTGACCTTCCAGTCCTAATCTTTTGGAAATGAACTTCATATTTTCTCCCTTTTTTCTGATGAATGCAATTAATATTTGGGTAAGAGGGTGACGTCAATTACTAATCTGTGGCTGAGTTCTCTGCCAATCATTCTTATCACTTGTCCATCATGAATGTCTGTATCAGTCATTACACACCGCACACTGGGAGCTGATGTTGTAAACTCAAAGGCCTGGTACTGCATGAGATCGCTGATATCTTTGTTCTTCCATCAAGCTACACAGCACCTTCCTGCATCAGAAAACGTAGCCAACAGGGAGAATTAGAGATCAGGTAGCTAAAAGTTAAAAGGAAGATGAAAGGAATTTTAATGTTCTAATTTGACCTCAGTCAAATTATGAAATGCAAGAATACAAGTGATGACATAGATGCCATGAAAGGCTAATCTCTATCACCCTTAGTGGGATTGTAGACTTTGGAAATAAGTTTGGAAAATTCAGTAAAATATAATAAATAAAACTATGCTTTATTTAAGCTAAATCCCTCCAAAGCATATATCCAAATGACTCTACAGATTTTTATAGAGACATGTAGACTTCCAAGTTTATTCACAGCATGTTATTTGTGTTTTGTGTGTTTTATTCATAGCAGGTAGGGAATGGAATAATCCTAGATTTCCAACAAAGGACAAATATATACTGACAGTATAGACTGGTTTGAACATTGTCTGTGCATCCAGTGTGGACCTGTCCAGAAATTTCTCTACAAAATTTGTTCTGCCAGTGCTTGTGACATCCATCAAATCAATCCAAGCACATGACCAGGCTTCTGCCTTGCACAGCATTCACATATAGGAAATAGGAAAGCTAGCTAAGTCAAAATACTTGCAGGTAACCTTTCCTGAAGCTAGGCCCAGACTGCTGATGCTGAATCTTGGAGTAAGCATGTATAGAGAGAATGGGATGATCTCATCAGTCTCTGGCTCCCCCTTAGCCCATCTCATAGGCATACAATTACATGTAGCTGCTTCTACCTGGCAGAGGATGATCCAAATTCAGGGCAAGGTAAGAACCTATGTGCTTAGAGACTGTGAACAATTGGGTACTAATGTTATACTCTACGTTTTGTGGACATCCTTGTATTTACAAACACAAATTGTTAATTTTGAAGTCATGTGGAAAGGTCAAGATGTGATCATTTTTCAGATTGAACTGGTAGAGTTTTTCTACATTAGTCAGTGGCATGGTGAGGTTCTAGTGTCTGAGGTAATGCATTCATGCTCCATCCTGGCACCTGTGAACACAGAGCACTTCCATCATATGAGAATCCAGTCACCATATCCAATGTTCGCTACTGTGAACCACACTTCAAGTGTTCAAGGACAAGAATCTTCTCAGGGTCAACCTCATTTAAAATGCTAAGAAGGAACATTGACAACTGTGTTTTTCTCAGATACTTATTCAGTGTTTTGGAGTATGCTGTTCATCCCAATCCAATGATCAGCAGGACTATGAAGACTTCTTCTACCAGCTGCAAACTCTGAGACACTTTTCCCATATTGCTTAGGATCATGAGGATCCAATATCCTTAATAATTATTTATTAGTATGTCATGAACTAGTATTCTATCCAGTGAACATATAAATCTGATTTGGAACTCGGGGATCTCAATATGGATATCATTTAGCAAATAACCTCTCCAAGGTTTAGCATCAAAATGGTATGTGTCAACACTGCCATGGTCTCTGAACATAATGATGTTGGCAAAGAAATCCCAGAGGCTGTTGGAATACACTCAGTGAACAACTTCCTTTTCTGCTTCAGCTGCCCCTTTACTTATTAGAGAACTGGTGGATATACAGTGCCCCCTGCTGGTCCTCGTAACTCACTTGTATAATTTCTCACTCTCAGACTGCTAACTTATTTCTCTTCTTTGCAATGTCCCTATTGAGTTTGAGAAGATATCTCAAAAATGGAAGCTGAGCTGTGCCTCAAACGCTATGTCCATGAACCACAGTCCTTTCGCTAGGGGCTGCTAGATCTATCAATAGACGTGACCACTGATGAAGTACTGAGTTATCACACAAAAAATAACGAGAGATAAACAGGGTCTACAAGCTCTGTGCAGGCAAATTCCTGACTCAGGAAGCTGCACTTGGGACAGGAAACTGAGAAAACAAGTAACAGGAATGAATGTGGCACTTACAGGTCAGTTCCCAACTACAGAAAATACATTCACATCTGAGAAGTAACCAGAATTAAATAAATTTTGTACTGTGAATCACTCTGTTTGATTATTCAGCATTCCTATCAAAGGTAGGCTATATGGTTGTATGTAAAGACTTAGCAGGGTGGTGTTTTCCCTTTGCCTTGAATCTTTGAGGATGAAAAATGCTCACTGTGTCCTCACCAACCTTTTTTCTCTCTGGATCTAGCTTTTCCAAGCTCAGCATCCTTATATTCAAGGAAGGTCATGACAAATGGTTTTCATAGTCCTGTATAGATTTGCTAAGCCTTAGATAATGACAGCTGTGGCGCTGAATCACCACTACTAGGTCCAATGTGTTAGTGTAGTCCTCTCCAAAGTTTATGACAAAATGTGTATATCCCTGCTAGTGAATTCATAAAGAAAATTTACCTATGTCTACTCTTTCTCACAACGAAGACTCACATGGACCTTCAGAGACTTCCTTTTTGGACCTCAGCCTACTCTCTTTCTGTGGTCTCCCTCCCCTTCTCACCATGTTGTCTTTGCTCTTTCCCATTTCTTAGGCTGTCTTCTCTATTGTCTTGCTTCTCTGGACTGATAAGTAGTCACTGTTCTTACATAGCGTAGATGGCTCCAGACATCCTGGAGTTTGCAGAATCTTTCATTCCCATTCATGCTTTAGCAGAACAATAGTATTTTGGGTTTCTTGGGCTACCTAGACTCAGATTCTTCATCTGAGCAATGTTGAAAATTGCTTCAATCTTCGGCAGTCAGCCTGAAATAACCAGATATTACTGGTTATTCCAACAAATGATACTCTGCATGACAGGGAAGGAGAAATGTAACTGCCATTCCAGCTACAAACCCTTTGGCCTACATTAGTGACCGGCATGCAAGACAAAAATATATTTTCTAACTACATCCTGAAACATCCTTATACCTTCAGATAAAAGCTCCCAATCCCTCATCATAGAAGCTTTTAATTTTTTAACTGATGATTGTGACTATTACAGAGATCCACATTAGGTAAACATGCAGAGAAGAAGTAACCCTGGAATGCCCAACTATAGTTGATACATCATCAAGGCAAACCATGAACTTACAGCTCAGGGGAAATTATGTAAGGAGGAAGGCAGAAAGACTGCAAGATCTAGAGAATGAGAATGCCACTTGTGATAGTATCTTCTACACAGAAAAGTGGTGATGCCCCTATAAAATTTCAACAATATTGTAACATAAAATAGACATCCATAGTATATTTGAAACCCTCATATGACCCCATCCATAAATAGAGAGCTACAGGTAACCAATGGATGCTGAGAGATGGAGAATAAGTTTTGTCCAAGTAACACCTCCCTGTTTATTCAATCTCAAGTTGTCAGCTCTAAACACATGCATACACACACACAAAGACAGAGAGAGAGAGAGAGAGAGAGACAGAGACAGAGAGACAGAGACAGAGATAGAGACACAGAGACAGAGAAAGAGAGACAGAGAGAGAGACAATTGAGTAATTTTAGTGTGGATATTGATGGGTACAGTTATCAAAATATTTTAATAAAAAATATTTTAATTAAATTATTAAAAAAAGCAAGGAAATCTCTCTCTAACGAATCTTTGGCAAGTAGTTTGTATTCAGTGCTATCAGTAAATGGGAAGATCCTCGATTCAGTGCTGGACTCTTCTCTCAGAGCTGTATGATGAATCCTGGGCTGGATTTCCTGACACTGGCAGGCGTTGTTTGCATTTGATGGTGCTGTACAGTGTGCTTTGCATTGGAAACAAGCAAAAGCATGCCTAGGGAAGAGGAAAGAGACAAAATTGTGTAATAGGGAAAGAATTAAAGAATGATCTACTATTTATTTTGTATTTATTATATAATTCAAAGTCTTATTTTATTGTGCTTTTGACCATAGACACTGCTCCATGTTGTCACAGAAAACATTGTTATTCGCTGTTGATAATTTTAGGAATAACAAAGTATAAATGTTGAGTTAAGATATTAAATTAAATAAATATGTTTCAAAGATGTAGCTTAGCATTGATTGATGCAAAATTACGTTTACAAAAGCACAGTATTGAAAAATAAAGATATACATTCTATGTAGTACTATCCTGTTTAAAAAAATGTTTAAAAATTTGCACTTTTGTCATTCTATTTATTCTTACTCTGGCATGGCCTATGTTCCATGTAACACTCCTGTGCATGACATCACTGTGTATAAATCTTTAAAGTAATAAGTGTGTATGTGTATGAACACACAGAAATATCTAGAGCATCCACTCTACTGCCCAGATCTGATGTCCTTCCATGTTTCAAGTCCTGCTTGCTTGCCCAGGATATAACACACTATACTGATTCAAGCTAAAACTCAGTATGAAGAGCCTTCGAATTGCATCCCCATGAAAAAATAAAAACATATCAGGCAACAGGTTTTCAATGAGCAAATCATCTTACTATGATATAAACCATCTTTCTGGTGACTGCAAGGGCCTTTGAAATTTTTTCCTGGAGTTTCCCAGGAGAAGACATGGATTTATAGAACTATCTGCAATGATTTTGTCAGATCTATGTCCTTAAAGTCAAGAACTCTAACTAACATGGCACGTGGGCTCCTGGATCTTGTAGGTATGTATCAGAGATGATAATGCTCTGAATAGAGTCATAAAACAACCTCAATGGACCTGCTTTATGTCCCTCAGTCGCTGCACAGCTGACTTCTTTTGTTTTCCTTTTGTTCTTACATGTCAACAAATATTTGACAATCCCATTGATCATATGTACTTGATGTCACTTCTGATTTGCAATATACTTAAGAGGATTTTGTCCAAGTGCGTTTACCTTGAATGAAGATAGAATTCATTAATCTCACTCCTGTGGAATACTGATATTAAAATGTTTTATAGACAGTACTACAGTGTCATGGCAATACCTTATATGTCAGGAAGTTTGTCTTATCAATTCTATATTATAGTGAAATATCAAGGCAGACATGAGATGGAGTTTGTGGAGGATAGAAGCTTTGGCTTTTCTTGATAAATGTCCCATGTTAAGTCACCCTATATGAAACTTAAATTGGACTAGAGAGTTTAAACCTAACAACAATCCAACATTCCTACCCATCTTTGTCCTTCTGTTGATGGTTCCCCCAAATTCACAGCTAAGAGAATCCCTCTTTCCTTCTATCCTGACTCTGTGGTTTATATTTTAAGTCTACGATGTTGTTGATCTCTTGTATATTCCACAGAGAACACCAGGATGATGCCAGACTTTTGAAGATAAGAAGTTGCTGTTCTAATAAAAACAACTTCAGAAACTATACATCTGATAGAAAGCTGTTATCCAAAATATATAAAGAACACAAGAATGTATGCAGCAAGAAATCGAACAACCCAAATTTAAAATATCAGGTACAGAGCTAAACAGAATTCTTGAACAAAGAATCTGTATAGGCAAAAACGCACTTTAAAAAATGATCAACATCCTTAGTCTTGAGGTGAATACATATCAAAAGTACTTTTAGATTTTATCTTACATGTGTCAGAATGGTGAAGATAAAAATCTCAACTGAAAGCTCATGCTGGTGAGGGTATGGAGCAAGGGGAAGACTCCTCCATTGCTGGTGGGAGTGCAAACTTGTACAACCAAATTGGAAATCAGTTTAGTGGTTTCTCAGAAAATAGGTAATAGTTCTCTCTCAATACCCAGATATGCCACTCCTGGAAATATACCCAAAAGATGCTTCACTGAACCAAAAGGTAATTTGCTCATTGGTGTTCCTAGCAGCTTTATTTTAATGCCGGAAACTGGAAACAACTGAGATCCCTCTCAACAAAAAATTGGATAAAGAAAACATGGTAAATTGACACAATAGACTGTTACTCGGCTATTAAAATCAAGGACATCATGAAATTTGCAGACAAATGGATGCAACAAGAAAATATCTTTCTGAGGTAACCCAGACTCAGAAACACAAACATGGTATATACTCACTTGTCAGAGGATTTTAGCCATAAAATACAGCATAACAATGCTACAATCCACAGATCCAAAGAAACCAAGTAACAAATAAAGCCCAATGGCTGGTTAGAGTGGGGAAACTTGGAGATGGAGTGAGAAGGGGAACTAGTGGGATCAAATGTGGAAAATCACAGGAGAGAAAAGTGTAATCAATGGGGAGGGGAATCTCTGTGGCAAACTAGAAATCTAGGACAATGGAATCTTCCAGGAATCTGAGGGTGATGCTAACTAATTATTCTAGCCATAGGGATATGAAATATAAGAGGGTCACCTTCTTAACCAAGCAAGACTTCCAATGGAGGGATGGGATATCAATCCAGCCACAAAATCTTTGACCCACAATTTTTCCTGTCTATTATATGTGAAGGGTTAAAAATGGAGCAGAACATGAGGGAATGGCCAACCAATAACCAGCCCATCTTGAATCTGAAACCATGAGAGATAACCCACCACTGACACTGCTAATAATATTCTACTATACTTACAAAAAGGAGGGTAATAAAACTGTTATACTAGTGGCTTCACCCAGAAGCTGATGAAAACTTAAGCAGAGATGAACAGCCAAACTTAAGGCAGAGCTTATGGGATCTTATAGAAGAGAGAAAGGATTGAAAGATCCAGAGAGATCAGGAGCACTACATGAAAATCTATAAAAATCAACTAACCTGGACCCGTAAGGGCTCACAGAGACTTAAGCAATGAGATAGCATGCGTGAGAAGGACCTAGGCCTCCTACACATATATAACAGGTATACTCCTTGTTACTTTTGTGGAACCTCTAACAGCAGGAGCAGAGGCTACCTCTGACTCTATTGCCTACCTTTCAATCTATTCTCCTTACCTGGGATGCTGAGGTACAAGTCCTAATCCTCTCTGAGGAAATGCATCCCATATCCCTTCCCTAAACTCTGAGCAGATGCTGTGGATGTAACATCAGGGCCTATCCTCTCAATATATTTCTGACCTGATTCAGCTGCTTCACTGTGGGACAAGATTATCTGATTTATTTATAGAAAGCAGTCATGATATTCATGGTGATTGAAATCTGCAAAGCTGTCAAGTTTTGAGAATTTACAGCATCTTTCATATTCATACCATTAATACAGGCATTTAGAGTAAGTTGCATACAAAATAACTTATCAAAATGACCTAAATGTGACAAACATCAGAAATATTAGAACATCAATGTTTATTGTGGCAGTGTCTGCAGTAACTACACTATGGAAGTAAAATACATGTCTGCCATGAGATGAATGCATATGGGAGACATGATTATGTATGCAGCACAACAGAACACTTTCATCTGAAAGAATAATCTCTTCAAAAATAATAAATAAATCTATGCTGTGTCAGAGCTGTATTCTTCCCAAGCATATATGCAACTGACTCCACATCTTTTTACAAAGAATCTTGTACACCCATGTATTTTGCTGCTCCATTCACAGCAACCGGGAAAGGCAATCCATCAAGATTCATAACAAAGGAAAAATAATCAGAGTGTGTGATGTATAGACAATGCAGTATTACTCAGTTTAAAAACAAGAATTATGAACTCTATACATTGATTGACCTGGAAAATGTGATGAATGAGTTCTCCCAGCTCGTTAAAGACTAATGCTTCATGTTTTCATTCATATACTGTATAGTATTTTGAATATTTTGTTTTGTGTGTTGAATTTGTAGAAACAAAGTGACTAAAATGTGCCCTTAGGGTCTGAAGAACTAAGGGAGAGGGTATATAAAATAAAAGCAGACAGGGAGGATGCTAGAAACACAAAGTCTTAAACATGAACTGGTGTTGGGAAATAAAAGCAATAGACACTTGTGTAGAATAAACCAGAATGAACAGTTATAAGAAATTTTGTGATTTTCTTTGTATTGATGGAATAATTTTGCTTTCACATTATGGTGTAGTTTTATTGCTCTGCAGATGCATTATTTTTATCAAAAACAATAAAGCTAATAAAAGTGTATGCAAAACTGATGATATTTTAACAAGACTTGTAGTGTAGATGTTAGTATTTTTCTTGGTGTTGAGGTTCTGTTCATGCTCTATGGTTATGTGAGATACATGCTTGTATAAAGCTAAGTAGAAAGCCCATCATGAGCTTTGTGTTTTATTTTAATTTGTGAGTCTTTGAACAGAGGCACCTGCATAGGAGGGCAGAGCTGTACCCAAAAGACATAAATTATGAAATGACCATCTCAGTGACAGTCACAGGATAACACCCTCTGTGTTAATGGACAGAAAGGCCCCAGAGGTTCTGAAAACTGTATGAGATATTCCCATTGTTCTTGGTGCTCACAATAACTTCATGGTTAGGCCTTATATCTAAGAATGAATTTTAAAACTGAAAAAGTATAAAAGCTAGAAAGGTGAGATGACTCCAACGAAACAGTATCTTCCAGACAAAAGACATATGAACTCATAGAGATTGTGGCAAAGAGCCTGAACTAAGTTAAACAAGATAAATTCCCATGTTGAGGGAAGGGAATGGACACAGACTGTCAGCCCTAACCAAGAACTTTTTAAAACTGTGGGTCACTTGTAAAAGAAAATTTTATTTTCTTAGGACAATTTAATTCTGTATATTAAGAACACTTAAGGGTGGACTCATGCTCAGGCATAGATGGCCAACACAAAGTGACCTCAATGGCAGTATCATGTCTCATATTTCTATGCATTTCTTTTTGTCTTATTTGATTTTGCCTATTTATTATGATTCCAGAGCTGTGTTTCTTTCGTGTGTGTGTGTATGTGTGTGTATGTGTGTGTGTGTGTGTGTGTGTGTGTGTGCGTGCACGTGCATGCCTTTTTCTTGGTATTTTTTGTTTGTTTCTTTATTCTAATCCCCTTAAAATATTTTTGACTATTTGTTTGATTTCTCCAGAGAAAAGGAAAAGAAATGTAGATGAGTATGGAGGTAGGAAGTATCTGGGAAGACCAGTGAGAGGATTTATTGCTCAGAATACATAATGTGAATTTTTTTCAAAAAGTATAGAAATTAATTAAAAACTGAATAAAATAAACAGGAAAATGTAAACCTGTGAAGTGTGTAACAAAGAATTTTTACTGTGTTTGAGCATAGAAGCTTCACAGCAGGTGCATGTCAGCTACTACATATTGAGGAAAGAAATCACAGAGGGTACAGAGTCACTTCCCATATCATCACCTCCAACTGGGGATTATTGACTCAATTGTGCCCCCTGCTGGTCATGAGGTAGGCTTTTTCTGAGTTATACTAAAGTTTCCCTGTCTTCCTTGAACAGTAACATAATCAGTGCAACATCAGGGCCCACAGAGCTCAGCTGCAGGAAAAAATGGCTCTTTTTTACAGAGATGATGACTGATGTTTCAGAGGTTGATTTTAAATTATTTATGTATTATCATCAGTGGCTTCTGCCTGGTGGTGTTTGGATCCAGTCCTAGTAGTTCCAAATCATAATAGGATGACAACAAAAGAGAACAAAGTCTTGATGACCTTCATTATGCTATACCTGGGGTTAGATCACCTGAGATATGAAGGACCAAAATCAATCTTAGACTCATGATGAAAGCCCCCCATGTATTCATGTATGAATTCCTAAGACACTAAAATACAGGAGCCAACACAGAGAAGTAACAGTGTGGGACACACAGATCATTTAACTACTCCAAAAATAAACACATTGAAAAGAGGTAGAACTAAAGTAAATTTAGACTGTGACATCATCTGATTACCATATTGCATTTACATGTACTTAAAAGAATGAGGGAGCAAGGACATCTCTTTGACAAAAAGCATCATAGGAAGAGCATATAAGTCTCTCTCTCTCTCTCTTGGTTTACCTTCCAATGCCCACGGCCTCCTTAGTTCTAAACAGGGCACGTTAGTACAGGAAGTGAACATTTTAATTAATGCCATATAATTTGGAATATACTCCCATTAATAAGATAAACCAACAGCATTATGTAAGATTTTGTGTACATGTGTTTAAGTGTCTAAAGAGCATCTACAAACACTAAAACAAAAACCACACTTAGAGTAAATAAGGATACTCATGTGTTTTGCTCTAAACTTCATGCTCATGAATCTGTGTGCCTAATATTGCAGGAGAGAAGTGCTGGACCACTCGGTTGCATTCTTCTCTTCTATTACAGTCAGAAATGATGTGATGTTAAGTAGTCCTTCAGTTCACTGAATAAGACTCTTCAGGCAACATACAATTCTCATAGAGGAAGAGTTATCCCTATATTCCAGGGGGCCATATGGGCTCATTTTGACATTTCAGCATCCATGCTGTGCTATAAAATGTCAATAATCCTGCACTGCACACTCCAGTATGGTTGGATACTGATGGTCTCCTGGATTACAATGTATAGGAATCATTGACTGATTAAGTGGTGTGAATTTACATAGACATCTCCTCTCACTTTGTAATCTATTCACATGTTTCTTGGCTCTGTGAGATTATAAATAGAGGGTATGAGTTTAACATCTAAATTAAACCAAGATGCAGATCACAACATATGCCCAACTTTTGCAATGTCTGAAACTACAGTTTTCCTTCAATGCATGTACACTGTGATTTCCAGCATTCTGTTATTCCCCTTTGTGCATTATTTTGCCTCTCTGATTTGGGAGGGCCATATTTACATTAATCATAAACACCCTTTGGGACTAGGCAATATTTGATGCTTCTGAACACCAGAAAGGGACAGAGTACTGCCTCCACTATTCCTGAGCCCCTCTTCATGGAGTACTGTATGTGAAAACTGGCTCATGTATCCTCACTCTGATTTTCTCACATAGAGATACAGCAAGGTGTCCTCATGTTAAGATACCTAAGAAGAAGGAAACCCAACTCCTCATAGAATTTTGGAGGTCACTTATGTATACTATCATACCATTCACAAACAGTGATACTTTGACTTCTCTTTTAAATTTGAATCCTGTTTATCTCCTTTAATTTTTGTTTTGACCTATCAAAGACTTCAAGTAGTATAATGAAGAGATATAGATAGAGAGTAGAGCTTTGTCTGGAGACCAATTTCAGTGGAATTGATTGAAGTTTCTCTCCATTTAGCACAAGATTGGCTACAGACTTGCTGTACATTGTCTTTACTATGTTTAGGAATGTGCCTTGTATCCCTTATCTCTTCAAGACATTTGAACATGACTGGGTGTTGCATTTTTTTAAATGATTGTCAGTATCTACAGAGATGATCATGTGTTTTTTTTCTTTCAGCTTGTTTATATGATTGATCACATTGATGGATTTCCATATATTGAACCACCCCCTTGCATGCCTGGCATGAAGCCTACTTGGTCATAATGAATGATATCTTTGATGTGTTCATGGAGATGGTTTGTGAATATTTTTATTGAGTATTTTTGCATCAATGTTCATAAGAGAAATTGGTCTGAAATTTTCTTTCTTTATTGATTCTTTCTGTTGTTTAAGTGTCAAGGTGACTGTGGCCTCATAGAATGAGTTTGAGAATCCTCCTTCTGATACTATTTTGTGATCATTTTTTGTTTGTTTGTTATAAACATGCTTACTACTATGAAATTCCCTCTAACCAATGCATTCATTTTAGCCCATAAGTTTCGGGGTATGTTCTACATTCATTTTCACTAGATTATAAGAAGTTATCAATTTCACTTTTCATTTTGTTACTCATCCAGAGGCCACTGAGTAGGTAATTGTTCATTTTCCATAAGTTTGTATGCTCTCTGTTGTTTCATTTGTCTTTGAGTTCCACCTTTAATGCATGGTGATCTCATGAAGTGCAAGGAATTATTTTTATTTTCTTGTACCTGTTGAGGTTTGTATTGTGTCCAAGTATATGGGCAATTTTGGAAAAGGCTCTGTGAAGATTTGAAAAGATGGCATATTATTTTGTGTTTTGGTGAAATGTCTGTAGATATCTATTTGGTTCATTTGGTTATGACTTCTATTAGTTTCATTATTTATCCATTCAGCTTCTGTCTCAGTGTTCTAACTTTTTGGGTAGTATAGTATTGAAGTCTCCCATTATTAATATGTGAGGTTTGATGTGTGATTTAATCATTAATAATGCTTCTTTTATAATTGTGGGTTCTTCTGTATTTGGGGCATACATGTTCAGGATTGAACTTCATCTTGGTGTATTTTTCCTTTGATGAGTATGAAGTGTCCCTCTCCATATCTTTTGATTAGTTTTGGTTAAGATTCTATTTTATTAGATACTAGAATGGCTAGCCCAGCTTGCTTCTGAGGTCTGTTTGCTTTGAATATATTTTTCCATCCCTTTACTCTGAGATAATGTCTATCTTTATTGCTGAGTTGTGTTTCTTGTATTCAGCAGAATGCTGGGTCCTGTCTTTACATCAATTCCATTAGCCTATCTTTTTGCTGGGGAGTTGGGGCCATTTATATTGAGAGATATTAATGACAAGTGGGTATTAGTTCCTTTTTTATGTCATTGATAGTAGAGTGTGTGTGTTTCTTTCCTTTTGGTTCTGTGGGTGTGGTGTTACATATTTCCTGTGTCTTTCCTCATATAGTTAACCTCCTTCATTTGTAGCCTCCCTTCTAATAAGTTTTGTAGGGCTGAATTTGTGGCCAGGATCTGTTTAAACTTTTTTTATGGTGGAATATCTTGTTTTCTATATCTATGGTAATTTAAAGTTTTGCTGGATATAGTAGTCTGG
>CAJRSG010014994.1:0-18385 GCA_907169655.1 Acomys percivali
GTGTGTGTGTGTGTGTGTGTGTGTGTGTGTGTGTAACAATATATATATTCTATTCCTGAGCATGGTGACTGAGTCCTGTAACCACAGCCCTTGGGAGGCAGAAGCAGAAGGATTGCTGCTAGTTTGAAGCCCTTGCTACATGGTGAGTTCTAGGCCATTCAGAACTACATAGCAAAATGGCTGTGACAAAAAGAAAAAAAAAGAATCATCAGAAGTAGGCATGATGGCTCACATCTATAACTCAGGAGGCTGGGGCAAGAGGATCTCAAGGTTGAAGCCAGCCTGGCCTACATAGCAAGTCTGTGTCTCAAACAACAACAAAACCACAACCAAACAAAAACCAAACCAACCAAGCAAAAATGGTTCTGTCTGCATGCCTTTAATCCCAGCACTCAGAGACTAAGGCAGGAGGACTGTTGGGTTGAGGCCAGCCTGGCCTATGTAGAGAGTTCCAGGCCAATCAAGGTGATATAGTGAGACCCTGTTTTGTTTTGGTTTTTGTTTGTTTGTTTTGTTTTTTGGATTTTTTCTTTTGTTTTTGTTGTTGTTATTGTTGTTTTGTTTTGTTTTAAGGGCTGGGTTGGCAAGATGACTTAGAAAGATGTTGAGTTCATTTGAGTCCAATCTGTGGGACTTCCATGCAGAAAGAAAAAAACTTTGGCAGGTTGTCCTCTGACATCCACACCTGTTCCATGGCACACACGTCTCTAACCCTTATACACATAAGGAAATAACTTTTGGCTGGGTGGTGGCGGCACATGCCTTTTATCCCAGCACTTGGGAGGCAGAGGCAGATGGATCAGTGTGAGTTTGAGGCCAGCCTGGTCTACAAAGTGAGTCTAGGACAGCTAAGGCTACACAGAGAGACCCTGTCTCGAAAAACCAAAACCAAACCAAAACAACCAAAACAAAACAAAACCTGTAATGAGGATTTTTTAAAAATATAGGATGACTACTACCAAATACAGAAGAAGAGAGAGAAAGGGGGAGGGGGAAGAAGGAGGAAGAGAGAGAACACAAAAAGTGACAGTTTTAAAATGATTTAAAAAATAGAATTAAAAAATAAAAATAAAAAAATAAAAAATAAAATAAAATAAATAGAATTACCATATGGACCAGTAATTCCATTTCTGGGTATAGCTCAAAGAGACATTCATTCACCCATGATCCTGACGATATTTATGAGAGCCAAAAAGTATAAACAACCCACATGCCAATGACAGACAAGTCATTGAACAGATGTAACAGAAGGAAATTCTGACACACATACAACATGGATGACCTGGAAGAAGAATGTAAAGTGAAATAAGCCACTCACAAGAGACAGGTACCATAGTCGATAAAAAGCTCATTGCAGGGTCTGGTGGCTCAACGTGAGGACCCAAGTTCAAATCCCTGACACTCATGTAAAAAGTCCTGCTTGACTCTGCCTGCCTGTAAATCTGGTACTGTAGGAGGATGGCGACAGGAGCAGCTTTCGGATTTGTCCCAGGTTCACCAAGAGACCCTGTCTGAAAGGAATACAACAGGGATGATAAAGCGGGGCACCTGACATCCTCCTCTGGCCCAGACACTTGCTCAGGGACCCACATAGCTGCACATATACCACCACATACACACATAAGTTCATATACCACACATATGCACACACATAAAGTAATAAAAAGTTCACTGTATTAACTGTAGAGAATGGGCCAGCAAATGACTATTTGAGTCCACTTACTTATTTTTCTTTCTTTCTTTTCTTTTTTTTTTTCTGGTTTTTTGTTTGTTTGTTGTTTTCGAGAAAGGGTTTCTCTGTGTAGCCTGGCTGTCCTAGAACTCACTCTGTAAACCAGGGTGGCCTTGAACTCACAACTATTTAATAAGATTAGAATTTCAGTGCATTAAAGGAAGATGTAGTAGCAGCAGTAACAGCAGCAGCAGCGTGTATGTGTGTGTGTGTGTGTGTGTGTGTGTGTGTGTGTGTGTATGTGAGAGAGACAGACAGACAGACAGTGTGCATACCATGGCCTGTGTGCCATTGTGAGTGTAGCACAGTGTCTTACTTTTCTATTTCTGTGGAGAGATGCTATGACCAAGGCAACTTACAGAAAAAAGTATTTCAGAAGGTGAGTACATGACCACCAAGGTAGGGACCATGGCAGCAGGCAGGCACAGTGCTAGGGCAGCAGCTGAGAGCTTACTTATCTCAAGCTGGAGGCAGAGAGAGAGAGAAAGAGAGGGGAGGGGGTCCTTTTTAAAATATTTTATTAATTTATTCATATTACATCTCAATTGTTATCTCATCCCTTGTATCCTCTCATTCCTCCCTCCCTCCCATTTTCCCCTTACTCCCCTCCCCTATGACTGTGACTGAGGGGGACCTCCTCCCCCTGTATATGCTCATAGGGTATCAAGTCTCTTCTTGGTAGCCTGCTATCCTCCTCTGAGTGCCACTGGGCCTCCCCATCCAGGGGACATGGTCAAATATGGGGCACCAGAGTTCATGTGAAAGTCAGTCCCCACTCTCCACTCAATTGTGGAGAATGTCCTGGACTTCAGGTGAGAGATAGGTTCTTAAAACCACCCCTGTGACAGATCTCCTCTAAGAAGGCCACACTTCCCAATCCTTCCCAAAACAGTTCCACCAACTAGGGACCAAGCATTCAAACCCATAAGCCTATGGGGGGTCCGTCCACGGTCAGACCCCCATACAAGGCTTGCATGTGGAGGCCAGAGGACAATTTTGTGGAGTCGGTTTTCTTCTTCCACATTTCCCTGTTACTTCTTGGAACCAAACCCAGGTCATCAGGTTTGTGTGGCAACTGGCTCACTCCTGAACCATCTTAGCAGCCCGACTTTCAGTTTTGCAAGATGAGAATACTCTAGAAAATGATTGTGTGACCATGTGAATAACAATGTGTACTTTACACTACTGAATTGTACATTTAAAAGTGGTCAGTCTGATAAATGTTGGTTCTCTGTGTACTTTATCATAATTACAAAAAAAAAAAAAAAACCTGTAAAATGGGACTGCTGAGATGATGCCTGTGGCCTCACAGCCATCTATTCCAGGGATTCTGACACCCTCTTCTGGATTCCACAGATCCTGCATACAGGTGGCACACACACACACACACAAATAAATAAATAAAAATAAAAATAAATAAGATGGAAAAACTTAAGTATTCTACAGAGCGCTGAGTACACAAACAGGCACCTGCTCTGTGGTTGGCCAACCCTGTTCTGGAAAACTGAGTCAGCCTCCATCTTTGCTGGCACTCAGATGGCCACAAATGCCATGTGGTGAGACACGAGCCCACAAGGCTCCAGGGAAGGGGTTAGGTGAAAATGTTTGCTTCACAGCAAATGAAAAGGCTGACCTAAAGCTGAATATGCAGTGCTCCCCTTTTTCAGTGGGGGAGCTCCTGTGCAGATGGGGCCCTGCTCTTCTTTCCAAGCATGAAGGAGTTAATTTCACCATGCTCCACCCCCCCCCTTTTTTTTTTTTTTGAGTGAAAAGTGTCAGTGCTTCTTTGCCCTAACTGGTGCTCTCTCCGCTACTTTTTTTGGGAAGGAGTTTCAGCTAACTGGTGCTTTTTTTTGGCCCCTTGACAAATTGCATTGTTTTCTATAAAAAGCTCACTCACCAACTGTAGAAAAGGGAGCGAAGGGCCATAAAATGTCAGCTGCACATCCCGTGGGCCTTTAAAGGGCTATCTGCGTGTGGAAAATCTTCAAGTGGGATCGTGGAAAATATTCTTCAAATAGTTTGAAGAGGAGAAAAATAAATAGGACCTCAGCCGGTCTAGCTGTGTGTGTCACTGAGAATGGGAGGCGTCCTCAGACGTTGAGAGGTTAGGGAGGCATTTTGCTGCCTGTGGCTCTGGGTCTGAGGCTCTGAAAGGGATTCAAGAGCCAGAGAACTGATCCTGCCTCTCTCAGCCCTTCCTTTGCCATCTCTGAGCCCTGCTGGGTCTCACTTCTACCTTCTGGGCCAACGTGAGAGCTGAAATATCATCGCATAGTGGTTATAATCATTTTAAGGAAAAGATACTTCTGGTTAATCATAGATTCTTCTATTACAAAAAAAAAATTTTAACCGCCTCCAAATGCCAGTCATGGTAGTGCACACCATTAATCCCAGCACTTGGGAGGCAAAAGCAGGTTGAGCCCTGAGAGTTCAAGGCCAGCCTGGTCTGCAAGCCAGTTCCAGGACAGCCAGGGCTGTTACACAGAGAAACCGGGTCTCAAAACAAAAACAAAGGCCAGGCATGGTGGCGCACGCCTTTAACCCCAGCACTCGGGAGGCAGAGGCAGGAGGATTGCTATGAGTTCGAGGCCAGCCTGGTCTACATAATGAGTCTAGGACAGCCAAGGTTACATAGAGAAACCCTGTCTTGAAAAACCAACCAACCAACCAACCAACAAACAAAAACAACCAACCAACCAACCAAACTTTTTAGAAATACATATGCATGAACTAAATTCACTTGTAAACTCAGCTAGACAGGGCTGGTTTGAGACAAGACTGAGTCCACAGCCAACTCTGGCTCCTCTCAGCACCTCCTTGTAGCAGAGAAAGAATGGGAAAGAGGCGGTGTGGTTTGAGGATGTTGGGTCAGGCACCTTCTGTCAAAACTGGCTTCTTTTTCCACTCGCTGACCTTGCATTTTATTGAGACACAAGATGGCTGTAGTCTTGACACTTAAAACATAAAGATTCATGCATTGAGGTCTTAATTAGAAGGGGACGTCTAGATTATTTACCAGTTAAAGCTTACTCCTCCTCAGGGGCAGGGCTTTAGCCCCCAGGGTTCTATAATCTTGTACGAAATATTTCCACCATTACGAAGCTCATTCAAAAAATAAATAAATAGCAGCAACCCCACAGATGTTTCCTTATTTGCCGAAGGTAAAAGAAGATAAACACACTTACTGTGATTCACAATATTTGTGTAAAAGGCACCACACTAGAGCTGTCCTAAGGACACTCAACAATAATATTTGGGGAACTTTAATTTCTTCTCTTGCATGGCTCTTCGCCACATGGATACAGCTTTGGCTTTCTCTCCCAGCGCCGACACCTCCAAGTCAGAAGAACCTGTTCTTCCAGGAATTACCTTCCCCCAGTGAGGCAATGAGGGCAAGGCTGAGTTCCCTCCTCAGTGGGTATCAAGCGGAGGCTGGTCACTCAAGGTCTGCTATGCACAGTCACATCCACATCCAGACCAGCTCGCATGGCTCACACAGGCTCTCCAACTTGAGGAGCCTCGGGACCTCTGGAGGGCAACCCTCTGTTGGTCCAGAGTGTCTGGGTTGGCTAATAAGTGCCCAGGCCTTAGCGCCTCACTTTGGGACCAACTAGCTTAATCCATCTTTCCAAAACTTCTAAAATGTTAACTCATGGCTAGGAAACTGGCTTGCAAAGGTTGGAGAAGGGATGCGTTTGCACTTTAATTAGCGCCATTCTTAAGCCAGGTGCGGTGGTGTATGCTTTTGATCCCAGTATTCAGGAAGCAGAGGCAGGAGGAGATCTGTGAGTTTGAGACCAGCCTAGTAGTCTACAGGATGAGCTCTAGGCAAGCCAAGCTTAGTAAGATACTGGGTCAAGAATAAGTAAACAAACAAATAAATAAAACAACATAAAGGCCATCATGGCTAGTTCCTAGGTGCTAGACACAGACACAGTGCTATATACTCAGGGATCAAGAATCTGCCTGGCACCACACTTTCTGGAGAGACCCAGATAAGGAGGTGTTTATTCTATTCTTCTGTGCCTGGATGAACTTGCTAAGATTCGGGTGTGTAAGCCTGGTGCCTAAGGCTGAGCTAGAGAAAGGAGGAGCCAGAGGACCACTCTGTTCAGGTGGCCTGGAAGGATGTCCACAGGCTAGTGGCTCTTCAGAGCACAGGGGAAGGCCCTGTGAGTGAATGAAGCATTGGTAACAAGTACATCATGGCTGAGGGCCTGAGGCCAAGTGCCCACGATCAGCAAGCACCCTAAGAAGGGAGCTGAGCAGATTGTAGGGAAATGCATGTGAGGACAGTTGTCCTAGTTTGCAGCCCAAGGCTGGGAGTGACAGCACCACTGTGGCACAGGGCCCTGTTCTGGAAGCACTGTGCTATTCACAGGCAGGGCTCATCTTAGTGATCTAGGCCCAGAGCTGTCGTTTAATGCATCTGTCACCTCAGGCCACATGTGCCCCAGGTTACTGTTGACTGCTGAGGCTGTCCTCTACAATTCCTACTGGACCTGCTGAAACCATAGAGGAACATTCCTGGGTTGTCTAGTGTTAGATGGTGGCTTTGAGCTGGGATATATGTCAGCCCCCTGAAAAGGCTGGCCCACAAACTGCTTTCCACTCCTGTAATTGGTTTCCTCATTCTCACTCTCTGGGCTTTTTAGGTGTCTCCCATTTTGGGGATGGACAGTGGGGCTGGTAGCATCGCCCACTGAGGACAGGGGCACTCACTAGGTGCCATGCAGTTCTGAAGCCTTACCCTTGGGCTCCTGCTGCAGGCTTTCCAGTTTGCCCAGCACCGAACTTCTTTTTTTAATCCCTAATGTTTTGGGCATCTTTGCCAAGAACCATAAAGTTATAATTGCATGAGTTTATTTTTGAGTCCTGAATTCACTGGTCTGCATTTGTGCTTTGTGCCAGGCTCCATGCTGCCTTGGCTAATACAGCTCAGTTGTACAAGGTAAAATGCAGCATTCTATCTGCAGCATTGTTTCTCTCTGCTTCAAACTGCATTGGCTATTTAGTTTACATTTTGGATTTTTTTCCTTCTATTTTTGGAAGGAAATTATGTAAATTATGTAAATCCAGTTGCTATTCCTACACTAGAAACTCTGATCCATCCCTACTGGAGGTTCATTTTTAATTTCCTAGTGTTTTCACCTGACTTCATTTTTTCCCTATTTATATTCCGTTTCTTCAATCTTATTGCCCTGGCAAAGGTTTCAAGCACCATTTTGAAAGCAAGAGTAGTGAACACACATGCTTACCTCACTCAAAGTTTCCCTACTCAGAGCATGGACAGTTGTCGGTCTGTTGTACGAGGCTTTCGTTTGTCCCTTCTTCGCTTGAGAACTTTATCAACACACGTGCAATGCTCTTCTGCACTAACTGGTGTTCTATTTGTGCTGTATTGTATTTGCTGAATTTCTGGAATGAGACCAACTTGACCATGCTGTTTGATCTTTTTAACACACACACACACACACACACACACACACACACACACACACACACATGCCCCTGCAGGTGGCCTAGTTGAAGATGACCCTGAAACTAAGTACTGGGATTTTAGGCATGTGTCACCAAGCCTGGATATTGGCAGTTTTAAAAAGGATTTATTATGATGTATACTGTGCTCTGCTTGCATGTACACCTGCATTGTCAGAAGAGGGCATCAAATCACTTTATAGATGGTTGTCCGCCACTAGGAAATTGCTGGGAATTCAACTCGGGACCTCCAGAAGCGCAGTCAGTGCTCTTAACTTTTGAGCCATCTCTCCAGCCCTGCAATTTCTTTTTGAGGGCTTTCACATTGGTTTATGAGTTATTTCCATCTCTACCTATAAAATTATGATGTTGACTCTATCTTTTCAATTCACCTCTTCTCTCAGCTCCATTCCTGCTGACAGATTCTGATCTGCCTTACGCAGCCATAGACCCCATAACGCATTTGAGAATCCATTTAAAACTAGGGCGCCTTAACTTTGAGGGCAGTGTGGTTCAGGATAGAGTTAAGTGTATTTGATTTAGAAGGCAACGCTGTTTCTGCTCCAGAGACTTAACTCCATCTCAAAAAACCCACCAGGAAAAAGGCTCAAATAGAATGAAACAATAACATTATTAAACAGAAGGCACTAAACAAAACACAACAGAGCTTTAAGCAGGTTTCACCTTCTAGATGTCAGTGTGACACACAGGCCCAGTACAGGTGCTGTCCCTAAAGAAGTCACATGATACAAAGGCACATCTAAGGCATGAGCTTTTTCACTGTTAGCCCAAAGTTACCCTTAAAAATGGCAGCACTGATGACAATGTCTTAAACAGGACTTTGGCTGGGTACACAAGGACTGTTACTGGGTAAACAGAGGCTTAAAGGTGGGTTTCTGATTAACAGAATCTTTTTTTTTTTTTTTTTTTTTTTTGGTTTTTCAAGACAGGGTTTCTCTGTGTAGCCTTGGCTGTCCTGGACTCTCTTTGTAGACCAGGCTGGCCTCGAACTCACAGCGATCCGCCTGCCTCTGCCTCCCGAGTGCTGGGATTAAAGACGTGCGCCACCACGCCCGGCTTCAGAATCTTAATCTCGCTCCCAAAGGTCAACTACCTTGGGCAAGGCCATCTGGGTCCGTCAATATGAACAGCCTGTATCAGATCAAGGACACGCCCACCCCCACTGACTGTCCATATACGAATCTCTTGCTTTTCTGCTGTTTTTCTCTTATTTCTGCCCCCTGACCCCTCCCTGATAGTCTTAGCAGTTTGATTCCCAACAAACCTTTCTTTCTAGCCATGGAGTGCACTAGTTCAGTGTTTTTACTGCACCCTCACATTTAGTGCTGAAATCCCAGACCTAACTGTCACCAATGATGGAACTTCAGGTAAAGATGCATACGAAAAATTAAATCAAAGGATACTGGCCAATTTACTTAAGAGTTATTAAAAATGGCCGGGTGGCGGTGGCGCACGACTTTAATCCCAACACTCGGGAGGCAGGTGGATTACTGTGAGTTCAAGGCCAGCTTGGTCTACAAAGTGAATCCAGGACAGTTAAGGCTACACAGAGAGACCTGTCTTGAAAAACCAAACCAAACCAAACCAAAAACCTAGCCCAAAAACAACAACAACAAAAAGAATTATTAAAAAAAGGCATCATGTGAAAAGCTTGCAGACGAGTGTAGTTGTTGGCACTTGAGGAGAAAGGGACTTGGTTGGAGCTCCCCACTCCCTCCACCAAGATAGGGTTTCTCTGTGTAGCCTTGACTGTCCTGGAACTCAGTCTGTAGTCCAGGCTGGCCTTGAACCCTCAGATCCTCCTGTCCCTGCCTCCCTGAGTGCTGAGATTAGGAACATGCATCACCTCTACCCAGCTTGGGTTTAGGCATTTTTTAAAATTTTGGAGTCCTGTAAGTTACAAAGGGAAAAGTCAAATTATGGCTCTTCTCCTTTAAAGAACAACATGTGTAATCAGGATAAAGAGCTAGACATGGTGGCACATACTTTTAACCCAGCACAGGGAGTGCAAGAGTTCAAGGCCAACCCTGGCTACATGAGAATTAAAAAAATGGAAACCAACCAACCCTGTCCCGCTAATATACCATCAGAAAGAATACTGGTATTTATTACAAGTTTTAGTCCATACACGGCTAGTGTAAAAGAGGTTTCGATCCCCCAATTCTTCTTTGTTAGCCTTAAACTCCTATGGAGCATACAGGGAAAGATCTGCTTCTCCTATGTGGGCATCAGTTATCTCCAGCCTAGTCTATGGTGCTTCCATTTATATCCTCAAGCTAATTTGTCAACATGGCCTAACATGGTCAGATGTTAACATCCAGAAGATGAGGTGCTGAGGGAATACAGATGGTCAGCTACGGGTACCTGCATAGGTCAGTGTAGGATCTGAGTCATCAGAGGCTTTAATGCTGGGTTGTTTAGTTTTTAAAGAGCAGGAAGCCAAACAGGGTAGAGTACATTCTTCCATGCCTCCTTTTGGGAGTGATGGGGCTGCACTGATGAAGAATACTGAAGGCCATAGAGCAGAGTGAACGAATCAGTAGCCAGTGCAAGCACAGCCCAGAGTCTCCCCAGCTGCTGCTGCTGGGTCTTCCTTTAGTGCCTCACCCACAGACAGGCTATAAGGAAGGTCTCACAAATAGCAAACAGGCTTCTTGTACTTTATTTGAGTTATTTTCAAATGACAGTTACAAAAGCTTTTAATTTTATAATACTCTTCATAAGAAAATAAAATTTAAATAAAAATACATTCTCAACAATACAACATGGTTACACAAATTCACTATATTACATTTTGATAACTTACATTTTCAAACTAGAGACTGTAAAAACCAGTATTTACTAGCAACATATTAATTCCCGAGTTAAAAATGGAAGCAGATAATACCAATTAAGATCAGTAATTTAACCCTAGAATGAGTTTTGCATTTGTCACATATGTGAGGACACTAGAAAGCTCTGCAGAATCTGTCTTTATGGGCTATCCAACAGCATTTTAAAGCAAATTAGAAGGTGAGTTCACTTAAAAGAAATCTGTTTTTTAAAAACATGGCTGCAAGAGCTTTCCTAGTGAAAGAATGAAATCAGGCCTTGGAAACACAAACAAAAGCCACAGCCATCAGTCACATGATATTTTCTGTTGGTAAAATAAGAGCCCAGTCTTGACCCTTAGCTATTATTACCCGTGATATTAAAAACATGTTTCTTTGGTAAACAAAATAGTTTGACTTGATAAATTATATTCCTGGGAATAAAAACTTTTGCTATTGTCCATTGTGTTATCAGATGATGACTTAAAACAAAGCTACACAAAACACACAACAGATCCCACAGTCTCAATGGGTAGACATAGCTCTACCAAGAGTCAGAGCTAGTGAGCTATGTCTATGGTAAGTCTCTCCCAATTGTTTTCTTCTGTTCTTTCTGGGTACTCTAGGTTTTAGGGAGCGGTGAGCTGCCATGTTTTTTCTTTTTTCAAATGCTCTTAGTAAAAGGCGGAGAAAGGAGATCATGGATTTAAGATCCAAAGTGCTCAAGAGCATGGAAAGGGGAGGCCCCCCGGAGGGCCTTGATTGTCTCAGGGTCCTGTGGACATGGTTTCTGATTGGAAGAATTCATCTAAAGAAAATTAGTTTTATATTTCTCTTTTTATACTGCACCAAGAAGCTGGCCAATTAATTCCAGTCAAGCTGGCTGCTTACAAAGTAATGTGAATAACAGAACTAGCCTATTTAGCTCTCAAACCCTGAGTCATACATGTATGCAGCTTTGGCCCCTCTGAGTGTACAATCATTAAAAATATTTGTAACTGGAGTGTAATATTAGAAATGTTAGGGGAGTTGGATGTGGTGGCATACACTTTTAATCCCAGCACTCAGGAGGCAGAGGCAGGCAGATATCTCTGTGAGTTCGAGGCCAGCCAGGGCTACATAGTGAGACCTTGTCTCAAAACAGCAAGAAGAAATCCTTAGGAAATAGTTCCTTTTGGGGAGTAGAAAAAAACAAAACCAAAACCAAAGTACAAACCAACAAAACCACCAACAGAAGATTCAAAACCACTCAAGAGTCTTGAATTCTTTAATCTGGCTGGCTCATGTCCTTTTTAGGTAGACATTTTGGAGAATCTAAGTAGGAATTTTAATACAAAGTTCATAAAGAATTTATTAAATGGCTAGGTTTAAGAAAAAAAAAACCACCCTGTAATAGCATATTTAATGGGATCTGTAAGTCTGTCAGATTTAAAGAACTCTTCTAAACTTTAGTATGGGCCAGGAGTCCCTAGTGAGATGCAGGCCAGTACTGACTCTAAAAGGTCATTTAGAAAAATACATTTTTCAGTCATGATTTTTAATGGGACAACTCTCTGTGTTAATGATCTTTAAAAATAATTACCCAATAATAAGGTAAAAATAATTATCCAGCAACAACATAATCAGCAAATATATTCTGAAATACAGTTTAAGTTCAAAGAAATAGAAGACTACAGTTAGTTAGACTCACACCAATAAGTCACAGTTCTCAACAGGAACATATGTAAATACCCCAAGGTTCAAAGTACCACACTTAGAAAATGTTTTGAATTTAAAAAGACAAGTAAGTACCATGGTTTTTAATACTGATGAAGCCAAGTGTATCACTCTTTTTCAGGGCAGCACTTGCTTCAACTGCTTATTTACAGTTATGGTTTTTAGGACCCACGTAGAATAAGGAAAACATGTGGCTAGCAGGCAACAGGAAACAGCAATAAAATATCAACAGTTTCTGGAAAGCACTGTTCTAGATTTAAACACTGATCATTCAACTGATCATAAAAGATAGATACCATGGAGTATCTAAACTACAATCTGGAATGTGCCAGATTATTAAAGTGCGCCAAGTGACTGTCCTCGAGTTAGAGCAGGACCTAACACTATATCCTTACACACCCTTATCATGACAGGAAACAGCAGACAAGGGCAAGTGATCATCTCACTACCTTCTTCGCTCTCTTTCTTCTGGTTGGGAAGAGATGCCCTCAGGAGTAATGTGAAACTGAATTCTCAAATTAAGAGGATGAGTACCTGATACTTAAAACAATGACAAACATCTTAGTGGTCTCATTTTGTTTCATCTGTCATCACTCATTCCAATGTAAACATGGTGCACATAGGAGCACATATTCCCTGATGTCTATCCAAGTACTCTCACACCTGGGACGAGGTGAAACATCCACCAGCTTTCAAAGGTGCTCTGAGGTCTTCGTCTCTGTCTCTAACCTGTGATGGCTGCCATGACAGAGGGAAAAAAAGTTTTTCTTCTCTTCCTTTTTAAAGATGGCGGGTCCAGATGAACTCAATGAAAAGTTCTGAATTGATAAGGAACTAGAATTTTCTAGTGAACCACAATGTTGGCAGTATAGAGCAGGCACTAACGGTAGTGAAAATGCATCCACACAACAGAGTGCTACAAGTAGAGATGGTTTCTTACTATGAAGTGCTCCCTTTATTACAAAGCTTCTTAGGAACCTTCGTCAGAAAGATTCTTTCTATCAAAAGGAAGTTGCTGAGACATGGATTTGGATGCATGGATGCATGAATTTGGATATAAAAGAAATTTTGGGTTTCAAATTCTCTAGTATTAAACTCAACAATATCAGGATTCCCAAACAATTAATTTCAATTGTTAAATATTAAATACAATGTGAAAGCAGGTGTCATCAGAGCCAATGTCCACTCGTACATGCTATATGAACAAAACAGGGTGAATTGAAAAACTCCACGAAAAATATATTTTCCAGTTCTCCATCAGTTGGTCAAACTATGATATTTTCCCAACAATTGGATTTTCCCTACAAAACAGTAAAAGAAATTTTTTTCTTTAAAAGAAATACAAAAATTAAAAATGTGACATATATAGAACCCATCAAGCACTTTAATTTTCCCCGATCATGGAAATGTTGAGTCTTATTTTATTAATTCAACAAGTATTACTGATCACTTACCATATTTCAGACACTATGCTAGAAGCCAAGGGTACACTACTGAACAACAGACACATGAACAAATTATTTAGTAGAGGAGGGTTTGCTGGTTCATTCCTGCCCTCTCTCTGCCCAGTCAGTGCTAAGCAACCATACTGACACCAAGCTATTTTCTTAGCTCGCGTCTGGCCCCCACGACCAAAGAAAGAAAACAGATGTCTGAAGTACGCTGTACGGGGCAGTAGGCAAGAGTACTACCAGAAACTGAGCTGGTGTTTTTAATAGAGAAAACTAAAGCTGGGCTGGGTATGGCATGCATGGATGAGGTGCTAGTTAAGGATGGTCAAGCCTTGGCTATGAATGTTGAAGGACTCCAGGAAAGTGAGATTAACTCTTGTTGAAAAAGACTCAAATTATCCTAATAAAGAAAATACAGAATTAGGATGTTTACAACCTTGCAATGTGCTAAGCTTTATACCAAGAAGAATGCATTTATACCAGTAAAACTGAGTTTTAAAATTCAGAAATATAAAAGTACTAACTGACATAATTTTCAAAAGCCATTTAAAATAATACAACAAGGCTTGAGAGTGCTCCCACTAATGGTGTAGGATCTTGGGCAAGGCATTCGTCTTTCTTGCATTTAAAATTTTTCTCCCTATAAAGTGGGAATGAAACTCTGCTGGGCTGGTGTGAGGATCAAGAACAGAGGAGCACACACAGTGGGCTAACTCTATTGTCATTTGCTGGTCCAGGAAATAAACGTCTCCCACCCACTGTACCATCAGCAGGACCTTGATCACGCTTGAGTATTGTGTGTTGGAGAAGGCTGGGGGGTTACTCTAGACAAGTTTCTTTGCTCTTACTAGGGAGGAAATACTTTACTTTTCTGCCTTGGACACTAAGAAAAGAGAGTGGGGTTCTCAACTATTGTGGCTCAAGATTTAGATTACCTTAGCTGTATACTGTTCCCAGGGACAGTGCTTAGTTGCTGCATTAACTGTGTAAGCTTGCTCTTCCTTGGTGAGGCTGGCTGCTGGGAGTCATCTAACTGACAAGGTGTCCAGTGCTGGTGTAGCACTGAGAGGAGCAAGTCCCGGTGCACGCCAGCTGCCACCGCCCTTCCCCACCCATCCTTTTCATCTGTGATGAAGCAGCTGAGGTCAACTAGCAAATGCTTTATGTACTGCCACAGCTTAGTTTCCCGGTATTCATCACAATATAATGTGGGAAATATAAAGGAGACAACAAAAACATGAAAACGCTCCTGTTATTCAAGAAGTGACTCCTGACTGACTGTGACGTCTGAAGCAGTGATGAAGTACACACCAACATAATGCAACGGCAGCTGACCTGAACAGGACAAGCAGGGAGCACAGGAGAGCACGCCCCACAAGGGAGCACAGGAGAGCACGCCCACAGGCTGCCCCAGCAGACGCGCCAAGCAGTCGCCTAGGATACTTACTTGCTTCCGTATTTTGCACTACTCGATCTTTTCTTCCTGTATTTCTCGTGAGGCTCATCTAGCTTCTCTATGGTGCTTTTTATTTGCTGAATTGTCTTAAAGGTCGTTACAGAATCCTCAATGGTAAAGCTAGAATCCATAGGTTCCTTCTGCGGCCCTTGGTACACCGCTATAGACCCACACGCCTCTGTAAGGAGCAGCGAAACCTCTCATCAGAAAACTAAACTCCACAAATGCCATCTGCAGTGTAATTAAAAACAAAAACAAAAAACAACAACCCATCAAGTTCTAAGGGATAGATTTTCTTTGACTAGAGCACAGGTGGCTGTATTAGAACAATTTCACAAAACAGAATCACATTTACTAAGAATAGTATGTTTACTTCATGAATAGGTAAGATAAATGCCTTCTTTGAGGGTCTGTAAACTTCATTATCAGTAACTTAGCGAATCTAGAAATATTTTCAACTTTTTAAAAAGTCAATGAAATAACCCGGAAATTAGTAATGAAAGGTCATGGTTTTATAAAAGTAGAATGTGTGTTTACCTTCCATTTTCTGCAGCTTAAGTAAACTGAGGGTAAAAAGGGAATAAATTCTTTCTGTTTCTCTGTCTTCATCAATATCTATCTGGATGTCTGCTGGGATACCTCTATGATAAAAAGAAAATTAAAGAGATTAGAAAAAAATTTCTTTGTTAACATGAGAAAGATTTTGAAGGAACTGAAACTAAAATTAGAATTTTGCAAAAGGGACCTTAGAAATCAGTTTCCAAGATAGTTCAACAGGATCATAAGGTTTGATTGTTAAGGACTCAAGTTTGTTTGTTTTCTCTTTTTTCTTGTTTTCTTTGTGTAGCTTTGGCTGTCCTGGACTTACTTTGTAGACCAGGCTGGCCTTGAACTCCCAGAGATCAGCCTGCCTCTGCCTCCCCAAGTGATGGAATTACAGATGTGCACCACCACACCTGGCAAGGACTCAGGTCTTGAAGAGGATTTTGAATTAAATTAATTTTAAAAACATTTTTTATTTGTATGTGTGTATCTATATATGTATGTGTGCGCGCGTGCGCGCGGAGGCTAGAAGAGGGCCTCGGATGCTCTGGAGCTGGTTACATCGGTTCTAGAACTAAACTTGGCTCTTCTACAAGAGCAGGAAGCATTTATTACACTTTCCATTCCCAATAAAAACATTCACATAATCTACGGTTTTCCACAAGACATTAATAAGAAAATCTATAGGGCAACAATGCTAATCCGTATGTTTAAAAAAACAGAATTTTTAGTGGACTTCTTTGATCCAATTTAAGAAAGATTTTAACTTTATTATTTCTATATGTGGGGATGGGCTTGTAAGTGTGGATGCCTGAGGAGGCCAGAGGCACCTGATACCCTGGAGCTGGAGATAGAGGTAGTTGAGAGCTGCCTAATGTGAGTGCTAGCAACCAAACTTGGGTCTTGGGCAAGAGAAGTAAGAGCTCTTAACTGCTGAGCCATCTCTATCTTTGTATCTTGCTCAGGCTTGAGATGCTGATTCCTCTTTTAATAGTGTTGATCACAGGGTGGACTTTGCTTATACCTGGCAAATGCTCTACCATCAAGCTTTAACTTGGCCCTTCGGACCTGTGCTACTATCTAATCCCCTCCCTCCACGTGAACAACCATTATTAATTTCAGATTTTTTTCTTTTCTCTTATCGAGACAAGGCTTCTCCTTGTAGCCTTGGCTGTCCTGGACTCCCTTTGTAGACCAGGCTGGCCTAGAACTCACAGAGATCCGCCTGCCTCTGCCTCCCAAGTGCTGGGACTAAAGGTGTGCGCCACCATGCCCAGCTAATTTCAGAATATTTTCTTACCCGCTCGTTATCACTCTCCTTTCTCCCATCCATCTAGACTCTGGCCACCACTAATTTACATTTTTTGTCTATGAATTTACTTACTCTATATTCCTTATTTTTTGTGGTACTCGGACCCAACCAAAGTACTTGTGTGTATGTCAGGCAAACACTCTACCACTAGACAACAACCCAAGCCCTTCTAGACACCTTTTATACAAATGCTTTCAAACAATGTGCCTTTATGTCTAGCTACTTTTACTTGGCATGTTTCATCTCCATACCCACTGTATGGACAGACATTTTGAATCACTACTTCTTTCATCAGAAAGGAACTTACGCAGTACACGGCTTGCAGCCTGGTGTGTTTTCGCTTGTCTCCTGGCAGCAGAGCCAGTTCCCATTGAGATACGCTGAAGGATGAAAAGAACTGAGCCTGTTGTGGTTGCACCTGCTCACCCTGCACAGCACATCTATCCACTCGTTAGCTTCCACACAGTTATTTGCTTGGACGTAGAGTGTTTTCTCTGTATGTATCACCTGGAACATCTTTATTGGCAATTAAGATAAAAGTTAGAAAAGCCTTAAAAGCAACACACAGTACACAAACAGAGAAAGCATTTAGAAGGAGACCTAGTTTGTTTGGCTAAGAAATGACCGCTAATGTGCCTTACTGAATAGTTACACTAAGCTTAGTTAATGGTTCTAAGCACTAGAACCATAAAAGTTGTAGATGTCATACATGTCCAAAGGAATGGGCCACTGTCTGAGTAAGAACAGAGAGGTAATTTTAGATGTAGGAGGAAGTATGAGGAAAGACAAAGCAGTGAGGACCGAGTGAGGACCTAGGATGTCATCTTGGTGACTGAAGGGTGCTGCACCATCTGAGTGGCAAGAGTTGACAGAAACTGGGACATTACTGAGACCTGAATGGCAAATACTAAAAGAACTCACACACGCTGACTGAAAACGCTCTCAACATTTATATTACTTACGTTCTTCTTGCTGAAAGAGCTTTCTTCCAGTTTTTCCACAGCAAGAATGTTTTTCACTGGAATAGTGTAAATAGCATCTTTGCCTAAATAATTAAAGATGACAAAATTAAAAGAATTACTGTAAAAATTAAGAGAATTTCTTTAATAGTTACAAAGGTAAGATGTTAGTTCTGTAAGGTTAATTCGCTTGCTGACAGAAGCATATGGATCTATAGTAGACCTCTGAGTGGTTTGTATATAATAATATGGGACAAAAATTTTGATTGCTTTCTATAAAGCAATATCCTCTTCTTTTTCCATGTAGATGAAAACATTTTCAAGGAAAAGTGTGTGAATAAGTTTGATCTTCATACAGAAAATTTCTATGCTATTAGAAATTGGTAGTACTAATTATATAAAGCTGAAAGAACTAATGCACCTAGTGATGAAGAGCCATTGAGAGGCCAGGCCCAGGCGCTACAACCTAAGCAGTGAATGCAACTATTAAAGTAGATTCTTTTTTGTTTTTGTTTTTGTTTTCTCAACTTAACATTTAGTTAAAGAATTAGCCCTTAGCTGGGTGTGGTGGCACATGCCTGTAATACTAGCACTTGGGGAGGTAGAGGCAGGTAGATTGCTGTGTGTTCAAGGCCAGCCTGGTCTACCAAGGCTACACAGAGAAACCCTGTCTTGAAAAAATAAACAAACCCAAACACACAAACGTTTGTGTGTGCAGATGTGCGGGGAACCAAACCCAAGACACGATGCATGCTAGGCAAGTGCCCTAGCACTGACCTACATCTTGACTCTTAAAACATGCCCACTTTTACTACTCTGTGTGTGTGAGTGTTTTCCCAGCATGTATATATGCATACCACATGTGTACCTAGTGTCCTCAAAGGTCAGAAGAGGATTTGGATCC
>CAJRSG010015028.1:0-10029 GCA_907169655.1 Acomys percivali
CCAGTCTCTACATTTAGGGATCTAGATAAACAAGGAGCTTCAGTTCAATGGCTCTCATTTTATTATAGACTGTTAAAGATGATTGACATATATTGGTTGATTGTTAGTTATCTCCCAAATGATAATATTCTTTAGAATAATAACCACTAATGATATGGTAATAAGGGCTTTATTTGTCCTCTTATATTTGTTTTCAAAGATGGTCAGTCACCTTATAGATGATCAGATCCTTTAATATGTTCAAAAGTATATTTATAATAAAGTCATGCTAGAAACTGATGTAGTTAGTTACAAGATTAAGCTTTATTTAGTCACTTGTGTTATGTTTTCATGGTTAAGCCTACGGTAGATAACTAAATATAGTTTGTTTGATTTGTTTGTCTTGGCTGTACTTAATAAATGGCTGGTCCTCAAACACTTCAGAGATCTGCTGAATATGACATTTAAATGTTTAATAAAACATCTTACTATGGCAGAGACCCCAGCTCCTAGCAGTGATCCTAAGGTCTTCAAGAAGATAAACAGGGCACTGACTACTCCACCTGGATTGTGGTTTGCTAATCACTGAGCTGACTGTCTTAATGCCTTGCCCTCTGCTAGGGGTCAGCATAAACTATGGATAAAGAAGACAGCTGGAAAGTTGCCTGTCCCATGCTACCTAAAAAGAGAATTGTCATTCTTTCTCATGCTCCTCCCCCCGACTCCTTTCTCAGATTTGCTGAGCCTGACAGCCAAAAACTAATACTGTGCTGGAACCTGTATGCCCAATGAAGTCATCAACATCACGGTTGCCTAGTGGGATGGCCAGCTGGATAGTGGGTAAGTCTCTGCAATTTTAATTGATACATGGGATATTTAAAATAGTTCTTGCTATATTTATCATTCTTGGGTCTCTGATGCATTTAAGGACTGGCCTAATAAAAAAGTAAGTCTTTATTTACTGTTCCTTTATCTAAAAGAAACTCACTTCCTGTTCCTGGTACTCAAAATTGTCTCCTTGCTGATTTGTTTCCTCTCATAAACTTAAAAAGATTTTTTATAAGCTTTGAAGAATAACTTTTATCCATCTGCCACAAGTCAGATTGACTCCAGATAAGTATACCTACCTGTTCCTAAAATTGCAAAATGTCACTCAGTGTTGGAATTCTTCATCTTCCCGATTTACTAAAAAATGTTAACTCTGTCCTAGTCTATATCTGTCTCCACAAATTTTTCCCTTGGCTGACAGAATCTATGCAGGGATTGTCTGTGCACTGTAAGCTGCTGAACACTAGACTTCCTGAAAGCTGATGTAAATCAGTCCAGCTGATGTGATTGCCCCGTCTTTCAATTCTATCAACTAACTGGGTGCTTCTGATACTGTCCCATTGCCCAGCCTTTGACTGGCATTTCAGCCTTCCTGGGTCCTGATAATGACATCCTAATGTCAGTTGGAAGTAGTTACAGAAGAAAATAGGTCACCTATTGTCCCACCTAACAGGCTGAAATGCTAAGTCAAAAAAGAGGCTCCCTGCCATAAGGGATAAATGATCAAGTTTCTTAATGACACAACCTCTTGCCCATGGGATTTACTTCTAATTTTGGAAGACTTACAGAACAATAAAACTTGTTTTAGGTCCCAGATAAAGTTGTCTAAATCCATTTGGATAAAAGAGAGTATTGTTTTAAGAGCCTCCAGAGACACTTGGTTTACATGTACCACAGGTCTCTTCCCTTGTCTCTTGATAAAAGAAGAGATGATTTTGAGAGAATGATTTGACTCTAACAGAAAACTCGAATGGGGAAATATTGTAACCTGCTTAAACTCTATATCCCTTCTGTTGAGACATGCTTTAGTTCCTAACACCACTGTGATTTCTCTGTTAACACTAGTTATCACTCTTAGAATATCAATGCCATTTGCCTTCAGTTTTCCATTTTGATTATAAAGTGAAATTAAGTTCAAGTTGTCATGCCTAAACCAGAAAGGTTCAATGCTTGCTGCTTAGAATAAAAGAATAGATGATAAATGTCTATTCAGCTTGGTTTAAAAATAAATGAAGTTCTATTAGCGTTAAAACCACAATATCCTGCTATGTTCCTTATTCCCAGAGAGCCAGAATATCCCTAAGAGATCCCCTCCCCTAAATCCCAGGCAATCAGCTTAAAGCACATGTACATTGTGCTGAGAACAAAATTGATTCTTTTTATGTTTGACTGGTCAAAATGATGTAATGCAGCCCTCCTCCTTACTTCCCACCTGGTTACCTAATTATTTCCTGGCTACAGTTTTCTGTATAAAAACCTGTCTTAGAAACAGACAGCATCATAGTTTGGCTCATGAGTCCACAAGGTCCCTGAACATGGCTTGTCACGGGACATTCTAATAAACCATCAACATCTCACTGAGATTGGTGATTGAGTGATTCATGTGGCAATGCTTATAGTATAACAACAACACATGCTGGGGCTTGTAAAATTATGCTTCAGCTTGTGACTATCTGAGTAGGAACCAGCATCCCTTTGCTGCTGTGAGAATCCTTTGTGTTGCCTGTGCTGCTTATCTTTGCTGGAGAAGCTTTGCTGTACCTGGATGTAACAACATGGTCTGGTGCTTTGTATTTGATTTGTAATCATCCACACCTCTCCCCCGGCCCCCAGCCAGGTCTTCTTGCTGTGTTTTACTAGACTCACCCCCCCCCCAAATAATGTTTGTAATCCTTGCCTCAAATTATCCCTGATTGGCTGAATAAATGCTTACACAATTGGGCATGGCAGAGTGGAATAGGTGTGGCTGAAGTTCAAGGGCTTAGGGAAAAGGAGGATCACAGGAAGAATGATGGAGGTACCAGAAGAAGAAGGAAGAAAAGAGCTGAGGTGGGTTAGCATGCATAGGAACACATAGCCAGATATGCATGGGTGGAAGAAAACAGCCCAGATGAAGAACATCAGCAAGTATTTTGAGATTTTTTTATGGGAAGTAGCCCAGATAGAAATCATTAGAGCAGATGTAATAGTATGGGAGCTTGCAAGGTAAAGATAGCTTAGAAGGTAATATCTGTCTTGCCCTAGGATAGATAAGGCTATTCTAAAATACAACAAGTGCTTGTTTCGTTTTTGGATTATAATATCACCACTACATTTATGCTTTTTAATAATAAACATTATGTTATTTTGTAAAATACTGCAACACAAGAAGAACATATATCTTCTCTTTGACTTTTTCTTATTAACACTTGAATTTTCACCCTTAAATTCACAATGATGGGATCTATGGAAGAAAAGCTACAGTTATCTAGAGTCCACATGTACAGATTGTTCCTAAGTGTACTGATATTAGCTGGCTGGTATGGTCAGGATTTGGTGAGAAAGCACTTAGTCATTCTATTAGTGTTTAGGTGGACAGCTGTTGTGTGCTAACCATACTGTAAAACAGTGGTAAAACAGTGTCAGAAAGACAATATAACCTTTATCTTCATATCCTTTGCTCTCAGAGTTTATTCATTTTGAAAATAACAAAAGCAGGAAATGTCAGGGTTTTATCTAGCGCTCTCTACTCCCCACCCCTGCTTTACAGTGTGAGCTAAGAGCCACAGAACAAAAAGCTTCCTCTGTGACCCTGGCAGCTGTTGCAGGCTTTTTCCCAGAACTGTTTGCTAAGCCCAACCCCATCTGTTGCTGGTGGATGGCTACATCTAAAATCCTTGAAGCCTTCCAACAAACCTCAGTCCTTCCCTCCCCCAGCACAGTGTGCCTAAACTAAGATCACTTTTGTCTTCCTTTCTCCAGGTCAGCCCACAACACTCTAGTCTTGCTTGTAGGTCACCCTGGACTTTAGGGATTTTATTTCTGTGTAGACCAGCCTCATCTCAGGATGTTTGAGAAATGACAGAGTGCTGATCTATATGCCTGGCCTTCTTTATCCTTGACTTTTTAAGAAAGGTTCTCACTGACTTGTCCAGACAGGCTTTGAACTCACTCCTTAGCTCAGGCAAGCCACACTTGACTTTCTGACAGCATATTTGGAATATCCTGATGATAGACCTCGGTGATACAAGGGCCACAAGAATTATTATGCTTCTATTAAATGCATCCATGGAATTAAAAGCCTGGGGAATTTTCTGGCACAAAGGAGGAGGTGGAGGAGGATGAGTAGGTGAGGCCAAGTCTATGGAAAGAACAATAAACAGACCAGGAAGGTATAGAGAGAATTCTTTTTCAGAGTGATATAGGGTAAAGTTACTTGGTAAAGGAAGTTGTATCAACTTTCTGATGCTATAACAAAGCACCTGATATGGTCCACTTAGAAACAGAAGAGGCTCATTTGGTAGCAGTTACATAGGTTTCAGACTATGACTGTTGGCCCCATTGCTTCTGGGCCTGTGTTAAGTCAGTTAAGATGGGAGGCTATGAGGTAGATCAGAATTTCCTATCCTACCCCAGGCAAGAAGTGAAAGGAAAAGCATAAAAGACCAAACAATTTGCAGAAACTGCTATTATACAAGGATCACCCAGATCTCAAGATCCTCCCAGAAAGACACTAGGACTTGATAAGGATGCAACATACACAGGATGCTGTATTATGAAGCTCGAGCATTGCATCACAATCCTTCCTGAGTCAGCAGGATAAGAGAGTGACCTGGAGCTTCAAGGGCACTGGGTTCAGAAATGGAAGCAGGAGGTTGGTAGGTTGTGAAAGAACTGAGGAAGTGAAATTGGATCTCAAAGACTCCAGGGCAAAGGTTAAGAAATAAGCCTATAGGAGAGGCCAGGCATGGGAAGGCTCATCTGACCAGATGAGGGGAGGAGCCAGTCTTGCTGCCTTCCTTTCTGCCCACATGAGGTAGGGTTGCTAGGAAACCAGTCCATAGAGAGAACAAAGAAAACCAGAACTATCTGTGGTTTTTGCACCCTCTCACAACCAATCAGGCTGGAACTCCCCTGCTTTGGGCACATTGGGAGGGAAAGGGTCTTATACATAACTCTCAGCTCAGAGCTAGAGGTTCTTTTCCAGATTCCACTGTGTTGGTGAGAGAAGGAGCTAGCTTGAGTCACAGCTAAAGAGCCTCTTGTGGTTGCATCAGTTTTGTATTCTGGTGGTCAAAATGCACACAGCAATTGCAGATCTGGAGGCTAACTACCTCATCTCAGCCTACTTTTAGCCCTGAATTCCTAGACTACTTCTGTGTTGATCTAACACATCCTGTGACTAGTAGACAAAAGACTGTTGGAATATATTAGCTTAGTAGACTACTAGGTCCCACAAGATAATAATGCCATCAGATAGTGCCTGAGGACCCCAGGAGAGACTGTTGCTCCCTGTCTCTCTGATGAGCCTACCAGTGTATTTTAAAATCACCTTGATTTATGACGTTCTTTGTTCTGTTAAAGTATAAAACTTCACAAAATTGTTTCCATGTCGGATCATGGAATTTGGAGTAACCTGAATCTGTGTTCCTGCGTCGTGGTCACTCCAAATGGTTTCACAATAAACTACCTCTTATTCCCTTTATGGTGAGAGCTGTGTTTTTGCATTGACACAAGTGACTAAATCTCCTCCCAGTAGACTCCAGGTCCAAACAGTGGTCCTGGCATAATTTGTATGTGGATCTCCATGCATGCGTGTCTGTGTGTGCATGCACTTTTATCTCTTCCTCTATACAATGCTTACACTAGTGTGACACTAAGTCATGCTGTCCTCTGAGCTTTATCTCTCAGGGGCTCCCAGTGCCAGTCTGTGCTCCAAAGTGACAGTCTATTTTACATCCTATCAGTGTTGTTTAGGGAGTATTTTATCATCGTCTCCAGATTGTTGCCATCTTTGACTGAAGAAGATTCCACCCTAATAGAAGTGAACCTCATGCTGACTCGACTCTTTAATGTACTTTTTTAAATGTCTATTGATTGTGTATTTTCATTACCACTCTTAATTCCTTTTGAACAAAAGCTTAAATCTTTCCCACTCAATTCTTCATTTTGTTTGTGTTTTGTTTGAGATAGGGGTCTAGCTAGGGAGCTCTGGCTGGCCTACAACTCACTTTATTTCAAATTTCTGAGTGCTGTGTTCATAGCCATAGGCCATTAGGGATGGCTCTTTCTCTGTTCATAAAGTTGATCATCTTGGGCTGGAGTGGCTCAGTGGTTAAGAGCCCTTATTCTTCTTGCAGATGACTTGAGTTCAATTCCCAGCACCCACATGATGTGGCTCACATCTGTCTGTAACTTCAGTTACAGTGGACCTGATATCATCTTCTGACCCCTATACACACCTGTACACACATTAAAAATGGGTTATATTTAAAATTTTCAACCATATAGGATATTTATATATCCCACATATAAATTTCTTACCAGACACATGGTTTTCAAATATTTTCTTTCACTTGGGTGCTTGCTTTGCACATGCTCAGTGGTATCTTCTCAGATACAGTAGTATTTACCTTTGATGATGTCCAGTTTTAGTTTTAGTATCATATCTAAGATTGTTTCCTTCTACAAGTGTCTGAGAGTCAAGAATTCCAGCACAACTAACAAAAACATGCAGTGAAAATACATGCATACACACAACATTCATTTTTAATAGATGTATTTCAAATAAGCGTGTTAAAGTGGTAAGAACCACATTTGAAAGAAAGCATATGCTATATTGGGATATAACCTTCTCTTCCATCCGTAAACAGTTTCTAAGAACACCGCAAGCAAGATTAGACATGTTTACAGTTACAACATAAGGTGAGGAATTCCTGGTGACTAATCAGTGTGTACATCTGACGCAATGCACCCCAGAGAACACCTTATGTTCTTATTTACTAAAGAAATTTCCTGAGATAAAACTATTTAAAAATTATAAATCCTTTGAGCCATGTAAGCTCAAAAATTATGTTAGCATGGACTGGAGATGGCTCAGAAGTTAAGAGCACTGGCTGCTATTACAGAGGACCCAAGTTCAATTCCAAGCACCCACTTGCTGGCTCATAATTATCTGTGACTCCAGTTCCAGAGGATCTGATGAGCTCTTCCGGCCTCCACTAGAACATCCTGCACATGGTGCACAGACATACGTGCAGGCAAGACACATATACACCAAAGTGTAAATACATAGATCAATCTTAATCTCATAGAGATACTTAATGTGTCTCTTTCATCAGTCCATGCTCCATGGTGAGGAGTGCAACACTGCTCTAATTAAGCCCCACACCCCACCACTCATGCTTCAATTCAAATAAAAAAAATTAATTACAACTTTACTTAGCATTGACTTGTTCTGATTTTTTTCTCTCTCTCTAGTGGAAATCAAGACCATCAGCTTCCCGGAGTTGAAGTACACACAAAGCACTGCTCAGGCTGCTCCAGTCAGCTGTGTGGAGCAGTGAATCCCTCTGCCACAGAAGACTGATAACCCTCCCTTGTACCCTCCCACCAAGCCCCATATGTCCCTGACAGATCCCTTTCTGTGTCCGTGTTCATGGTTTTGGTCTTTCATTCTCCTCTAGATTCTACAGAGGCACATGGAAGTCTTGTCTCTCTGAGTATGGCCCAGGTTCATCTCTCCGTGTACCAGGTATTCTCAGTAGATTATACATGTGTTTGATTTTAGAAAGACTGAGGTAATATTAGGGGTCTGCTTTTCATATCTTGGTTTCTTCAGCTTTTGAAGAAATGTCCAGTAGCCAAGTAATTCTTCTTCCCCGACTGTATGCTTCAGAGCAGAAGAGGAGCCTATGTTTATTTCAACAACAAGGTTGCCTGTAGCAACAGGTCCTTGCATCAGGCAATGTATTCCACAGAAACAGTACAATAACAAGCTTAGCAGAGGAGCTGGGAAACAAGCTCTATCTTGAGTGGTATCATAATTAACTCTGCAAGCAGTTTCATTATTGGTTAAGCAACACAGTGAATTTGGGTCATAAACAGGGTGCTGTGAAAAAATATTTTCTGTAAGATTATCTCATGAACTATGGTCAAGACAGTCTAATTTTGCCTTAATTTCCAAGAGTTCATTTTAGAGATTGGTGTGGTATAGAACCAATTTTCCTTTCTTTCTGTTTGTCCTTCCTTTCTTTCCTTCATTTCTTCTTTCCTACTTTTATTCATTCCACCCTTTTGGAGGTACTAGGGACTGAATCTAGGGTCTTGTGCCCACTAGATGAGTTATTGTGCCAAAGACACATATCCCTGAATCTTATTTTACTTTTTATATTCAAGACAATCTTCGCTGTGTTGCATAGGATGGCTTTGTGCTTACTTTGTAGTCCAGGCAGGCCTTCAACTCCCATTCTCCTGGTTCAGTTTCACAGGACGGGGTAGATGCCTGTAATGTAAGGTCCGGTTTGTAGTCAACATTTTTCATGATGGCTTCAACCACAACCCCATTCACTCCATTGATAAATGGCCTCTGAAGAATCCAAATGAAGACATGATATTTATCACTGTCTTGCGCTTAACTTGACCTTCTGTAGCTGGCTTACACACATCTAATACTTAGTTGTAGGTACTAGTGTGCACCCCCACCTCCAATTTGGTTCCTACCTTGAAGCATACATGTGGCTTTCTGGGTGCCACTCTGTGCAGACTTCCATACATCATTATGTATGACCTATGGCAAGGAACTTCATTTATGTTGTAAGAAGTGTGACCTAATAGTATAGGAGGTGCTGTAGATACAGATTATTTTAATTGAAATATTTCCAGTTGTGTTATTTATTTAGATTCCCCTTAATTTTCCTGGTTTCCTGTTAGGAAATATATTCTAATACAAACAAACAAATAAAAGACACTGGTGATCTTTTCATTAGCTACCATACCATTGAAACAAAATACATAAACATCTAAACTTCCCCAGGAATACAATAGCAAGAAAAAAGCTGAAGCCTACTACCCGTCAAAGGAGGAAGTTGCCTCTTTGGAAAGGATTTCACACAATTCTGGCTAGTTGTTCAACCACATTACAGAAGAGACTGCAGACATGTGAAATTGAATTTAGAGATTGTTTACACTGTTAAAATTTGTTTTTTTGCCTTATTAAAGTGGTTATGGTCTGTTACTTCTCTCTTAAAAAGGTACTTTATTTGAGTATTTCAAAGACAGTTTTTAAACATATAAAACTACAGAACATTTAAAATTTTATCAAATATTTATAAAATGTCTTTATTAATATATAACCTTGATTAATAAATATATAATATTGAAGTATATTGGGCTTATATGCCTAATTGTTCTATACTTCACTTGTTAACCATGAAGAAAATTATATTCCTGTTTAAATGAATAAATTTTAAGATTTGGATACCCCTATGGGTGATTATATGGTTCCCTAGATAAAGATGGTTACACAACTACTTGATTATTGATGTTCAAGCCTGACATGACAAGACTTCTGTCTCTAATAGAACTTCTAAACTATGGTCCATAGAAATGTTCCTAAGAATTTTGTTACTGGCTATACTGAGAAACATAACAACCTTAAAAATACTCTATGTTTACTTTAAAAAGAAGAAACTACAACAATAATAAAATTGACCTGATCTAGCTGCTTTGAAATATATATCCCAAGAGTTTTTAAAATAAACTCCGTGACTCCTGGGGCATTAAATGTTTTTAAATTCCTGAAAAAAAATCAAGACACTCCCTAAGGCATTAATACATTCTAGCTGGTTTGTGTTTATGTTCTCTAGAGATCAATAAAGCACAGAGAGGCTTGACAGGACCATTGGTCTTAGTCATTAAGCTTGTATACCCTGTATAACTTGCAAACATCACTAAATCCTGGCAACCACCACAATAACAGAGGTATGCATGCTTAAAAAATTATATTAATAGTGATAAAAATCAATGCCTCATGAAGTCTATTCAAGCTAATGGAGACAGGCTTAATGGGATGCAAAATTTGGTTTCCTTCTTTTTACTAACATAATAAAACTTTTTTCCTTCATTTTATAAACTAGGTCATACAGTGAACTGTTATGTTCTATAATACTATACTACGTGTGGATCGAGGAAATTCCCAGTCTCTACATTTAGGGATCTAGATAAACAAGGAGCTTCAGTTCA
>CAJRSG010015109.1:0-12227 GCA_907169655.1 Acomys percivali
GTCAAATTGTCAATATGACACATCATGCTCTTCTAGATGAAAAACCCCAAAGACTCCACCAAAAAGACTAAACAGTTGCAGGATACAAAATCAAGAGAGAAACGCCATACCGTTAGAAACACTCATGTGTTTTAGCCTCAGCTGTCACTATGACAGAAACCTAGAGTCACCTGGAAAGAAGGAATGTCAGCTGAAAAACTGTCTGTATCTTGATTGTAGTTTGATATGGAAAGGTCCAGCCCTTGTTGGCCCTGCAATCTCTAGGCTCGTGTGCCTGGGCTATATAAGATACACAGCTGTAATGGGGCTATGGTGGCACACACCTGTGTAGAGAAAAGAGAATCTCTGAATGCAAGGCCAGCCTAGTCTATGGAGCCAGTTCCAGGAGAGCAAGTGTACACAGAGAGACCTGTCTTAAAAGAGCCAAAAAGGAGGAGGAGGGAAAGGGAGAGGGAGAAGCAGCGAGCAAGGAGGCATGGGGAGCAAACCAGTAAGCAATATCCCTCCATGTTTCTGCTTCACAATGCTACCTTGGCTTCCTTGATGTTAGACAGCAACCTGTAAGCTGAAATACCCCTGCCCCTGCCTGAAATGCTTTTGGTCATGATGTTAATTGTATCCACAGAAAAGCAATCTAGAACACTCATCCTTGTCATCCAGCACTCTGGATGGTTATTTTATGGCTCATTTAGGCTGTTGGGTGTATTAGTGGGGTGAGTCAGAAAAGTGGGGAGATGCCCTGCAGGCAGAAGAGACTGTAGGCAGATATTGGAACTGACCATTTGCTGAACTGGAGGAGGTACTACCTGGAAGCTAGCTGTGCCCTGAATCTGTGCATGTCCAGCTTTATTTTAACAGTTTCCAGAACAACACAAAAGTACAAGATTCTCCCGGAGTCGGCCAGAGCACAGTACCACAGACTGGAGAGCTTAAGTAACAGGAATAGATCCTATCTGGAGAACAGGAATGCTGAATATGGAGTCTGAGATCAATGCACTGGCAAGGGTTCAGCTTCTCTGCAGGAGTCTCCAGTGAACTTGCCGATGCCCACATTCTCACTGTGTTCTCACATTGTTTTTCTACTTTTTCTAGACCTCTTCATATGATGGCAGCAGCCATGCTGGTAGAGGCTCCCTATGATGCCTTCATTTTAGTTCAATCACTACTTAAATCACTAACCTCCAACCACAGTCACAGTGTTTTTCAGACAAGCTTTCAAGTAGCTCAGCCTTCCCTCAAAGTCACTATGTAGCCAGGGACAACCTTGAACTCCTGATCCTCTTGCTTCCACCACCCAACTGCTGTTTTCTTGTGGACACAGTTGCATTCTGAAACAGTAGGGTGAGGACTTGAACATATAAATTGACATGGCCACAGTTAAGCCCTTAAGGCACAGGCAGACCCTATTTCAGGAATATCCATCTTATGTTATTTTCCCCACTTTAGAATTGCCTTCTTAAAATAATACAGTAGGAGACTCTTCACCACATCTGATTTCTTCAATCTGATGGAAAGACGTTAATTCATGTTCTGTACCAATCAGAAATGTGCTCTGTATGTTGCTTTAAAATGCATTGATTTTATGTGCATAGTGCTTTGCTTGCATGTATATATGTGTGCCACATGCATGTGTGTACTCCTTAGCCAAGAAGAGGGCAACAGACACCCAGGAGTATAGTTGCAGACATTGGTGAGCTGCAAAGTAGCCTGGAACCTGAATGACAGTTGTCTGGAAGGGCAGCCAGTTCTGAAACACTGAGCCACATCTCCAGCCCTCTATGTGTTTTTATTTCAATAAATTATGAAGATAATTGCTTAAATATATGGAACTAATACTTGTTACTTTGTTGTTACTATGATAAAACATCATGACCAAAAGCAAATTAAGAATGAAAGTCATTATGTTGATCTACAGTTCTGGAGAAAGAGTCCACCAGGGCAAGAAGGACACACAGGAAGAAGACGAGAGGAGAGGAGAGGAGAGGAGAGGAGAGGAGAGGAGAGGAGTGGAGAGGAGTGGAGAGGAGAGGAGAAGGAGAGAGATAGATAGATAGAGAGAGAGAAGGAGGATGGCAGAGAGTAGGAAGTGGGGTGAAGCTATTAGCCCTCAAAGCACACCCCTAACACATACATCCTCCAGCTAGGCTACACCTCCTAAAGATTCCATAAGTTACCCCAAACACCACCAACTGGAGGCCAAGTGCTCAAAAAAAGAGCCTCTGGGGCCATTCCTCATTCAAGACACCACAGAGGTATGATTTATATTTTATTGGAGGGCAAAGGTCACTTGGCATTGGATGGCTGCTCAGCATCTTGGCTTCATCATGCCATCCCACAAACACCACCTTCACCAAGACTCAGATCCAGAACCCAGTTCTCAGTACTATTTGGATCTAGTCCACAGTAACATCTGACAGTATTATGCAGGAGCAATGAAGTGCTCCTGATAGACTGTAGCTGTGCTTTTGGGCTTGAAGCATGTTTGAACTGTGCTCACAAGAGCTCCGTGACTTTGAAGAGATCTAGAAGCCAAAGTCGTGAGATGGCTCTGTTGGTAATGAACTTGCTGTACAAACAGGAGGACATGAGTTCAGTTCCCAGAAACCAAAGGCAGCCCAGTTGTTTCAGTGTGGGTCTGCCCAGGCGATGAACACCTCAGCTAAGCATGTTTCTCTTTAGTTTCCCAGGTAAATAAATTAACCATTTACAAAAAGGCCATAGATGATATGAGGGTTTGGAATCCAGTGTGGTGGCACAAGCCTGTAGTCCCAGGTCTGGGTAGCAGCAGACAGTCAAAGCCTTGGGGCTGCAGATCACTGAAGGACTGTCACAAAAGAGAAGTGGCTAGTGCCTGAGGAGTGACACTACAGTCTCTGGTTGCCACATGAACTTACAAACACATGTGTACTGACATCCACATCCACATGCAGCTTGGGCCACATTTAAACTTGTGTACACATACACACACATGCACACACACACACACACACACACACACACACACACACACTGACTACTAGATACAATGTGCACCTAGCTTGATGGTTGTCAAGCTTGTAGCAAACCTCACACTAAGGTGACAACATGTGACACTTGGCAGAACTTCTCTTCAGAAGAGATAGAAAGATTACTGGAATGGTTCTGCAGCCGGAGGGATGCATGACCCACCTGCTGTTGTGTGACCAGCTGTGCTCATACAAGGTAGTATTCAGTGGCTGGAAGAGTCTGCCATCAGAGTAACTGAATCTGAGTTCCCGAGACCCTGTTCACTTGTATTGATTCAGGAAACACCACTTTATTATTTCTTTTAAAACGATTGTTATTTTATGCCAGCCACCATCTGGCTTTCTTCATTGTTTTCTAAGGTAATTGTAGTCATAGAAACAATAAAGCCAAATGGCTAGCTTGCTTGTCACCTCTCCAGTGACATTTGAGACATCTAGCAGGTTCCCATACCTTGACCACAGAACTCAAGAATACTCTTTATGCTCTGAATGCATGTTCTCAGTCAACACCTTACCATCCCATCACAGTCTCCTAGCAGGAATCTAGATGTGCAGGGGGCAGATGTCATGGTTCAGTCCTTACCACCAGTCAGAAGCACTGACTGCAGGGGAAGCACTGTGCTCATGTCAGGGACTCTGAGATCCTTCAACCTGAGCTAGGCTTGAAGAAAATTTCCCTGAGAGTAGTGTTTGCAGAGGAAATGAGGTAGAATAGGGGGCCCACCACTCCTCAGATATCCTTTGAGCTCTTACATTCCCGATTTTCTCCTGTCTGTTTACCATTGAATTCATTTTCATCTTCAGATCTTGAACTGTTTTATTGATTTCTTTCATCTAATTGTATATTCCTGAGTTTCTTCCATTGCCTCTTTATAGGCTTTTAGAACTTGAACAGTGTTATTGATGCCCTTCATCTGGTTGTTTTTATCCTACTGAATTTTTTCTAGTGCCTCTCTATAGGCCTCTTTTATGTCTTCAACCTGTTTGGCTGCATCTTCCTGCATTTGATTATGAGCTTTATTTGTTTCCTCCATTATCATCCTCATTACTAGGGATATGAGGTCATTTTATTGTATTTCCATTGTGTTTGATTTCTCTTGGTTGTTTTCTTTGGGATAGCTGGGATCTGGAGATGCCGTATTGTTTTGTATTTTTAGGGTACGATTATTTGCTGTCCTTTAGTCATGTTGCCATCTCAGTATTTTGTAGGTAGTTTCTGGAGTTGGGTGGAGGGAGTCTGGAGATAGATTCAACTGTTTTCTCATGATTTCCCTAGTCCTGAAGCTCTGATGCTTCACTGGTCTGGATGGCAGGAGGCTAGCCCTGTAGTTTGGGTTTCTCACAGCCATTAATCCCCAGGTCCCTTGTACTGAGGTTCCTGTAATCATCCTGGGTCTCCACATGTGCATTGGGACTGGCCAAAACGTCCACAGCCTTCTGTGTCCCCTTGTAGCACTGGAGCTCTCCAGGGACTGAAGCAAGTTGTGTGGAAGGAGTCTAAAGGCCACTCTACTCCATCTCCCTGAGATTTCCTTAGTCCCAGAGCTTTGTTGCTCTGCTGTTCTGTGGTTCCTGGTAGCGTTTCGGGACCCAGACCACTCACAGAGTCCAGATTAGTGTCATGGGATCCAAACTGCACGCAAACTGAGTCCAGTTTGCATCTCTGGACCCAAACAGGTCTCTGGACCCAAATGGGTCTCTGGGCCTAATCCACACATTTAGTCCAGTTAGCACTGAGTCCAACCAGGGTCTCAGGCCCAAACTGCACACTGAGCTTGCCAAATTCAGCTAGAGTCTCTGGGCCTGGTCTGCATGCCAAACTCAGCTAGAGTCTCTGGAATCAAACTTCCCACCAAGCTCAGCTAGGGACTCTGGGCCCAAACTGCGCTCTGAGCTCAGCCAGAGTCTCAGGGCTGGGACCACCTGCTGACCTCATCCAAGGTCTCTGGACCCAAAATGCGTGCTGAATACAGCTAGGGACTCTGGGCCCAATCTGTGCGCTGAGTCCAGCAAAAGTCTCAGGGCCGGGACCTTGCACCAAGCTCAGCTAGGTTCTCTGGGCCCAAACCACCTGCCAAATTCACTGGACAAAAATTGTCCAAGTTCAGCCAGGGACTCTTGATTCAAACTGCCCACCAAGCTCAGCCAGGGACTCTAGACCCAAACCGTGCTCCAAGCTCAGCTAGGGACTCTGGACCCAAACTGTGTGCTGAATTCATCTAGGGACTCTGGACCCAAACTGCGTGCCAAATTCAGCCACACACTCTGGACCAAAACTGCATGCTGAGACCAGCCATAGTCTCAGGGCCAGGACCACGCACCAAGCTCAGCTAGAGTCTCTGGGCCCAAAGTTCCCACCAAGTCAAGCTAGGGACTCTGGGCCCAAACCACATGCCGAGCTCAGCTAGAGTCTCAGGGGCCGAACTGCACTCCGAATCCAGTTTGGGTCTCAAGGCATGAGCTGTGCACTGAGTTGAGCACACCGAGTTCAGTTAGGGTTGTGGGGCCCAAATCTTGACTGAGTCCCCCATCCTGCAGCAGTACCCACCCATCACCATTCCAGTCGCCTCTTCTGGAGGGTTCCCAGCTGCAAACCTCAGCCGCCACGGCTGCCGCTCTGGTCCAAGAAAATCCGTGCTCCTCCCCTGTGCAGGGGTATGCAGGTTTTCTGTATCATGGTCCTTTTGAACTGTGGAGTATTCCCGCTGTAGTGAGGGTGGGGAGCTTGGTGTTCAAGGTTCAGAATTCTGTGCAATTCCCTGAATCATTTACTGGAGCTTCTAAACATGGTCCACACTGCTTGTCACCATCTTGGATCTCCTTCAATTTTCTTTCTACTCTTCCTCATTATGAGCGGCAACTCCTTGTCTTTGCAAGTTCCAGTTTCCCATGGTAAAGACTTTTGTGAAGAGTTTTTCAGACATAAACTTTAGGGTTTTAAAGTATATTCTTTTTTCATATCTAATTTGTGGTGTCATTTATCATAAAAAATAGATTGTATGGAAGGAACAAACTTTGAAAACCCTGCAATCCACCAAATATGGGAAAGGGCATGGACCCCTCTGGGAATAGAGTGTCCATGAGGCATACAGCAGTGAGTGGCGGGCAGTGGCAACTGGTGCAGCAGCTCAGCACAGTGAATGAACAGGCCACTTTCATAGACACAGATGTGTGGTCTCCTCAGTATAAACAAGAGTGAATATAAAAAAAGCCCCTACCTCTCACCATGGCTGGTCTTCCCATAGGGTTGGGAACCACAAGCTGTGAGCACACTGCACTCTTTTGAGTACTGGAGCAGTGTGGTCCCCTGCAGAACAAAGGATTAGCACAGTGTAAGCCACACAACCACTGGCATCCAAGCCACTGTTATACTGTGTGTCTGACTCCTCAGAGGAGAACAAGTAGCCAGAGGAACCCTAAAAAATCACAGAATCTAGGTGGCAGAGATTGGATAAATATAGATATAGGAAGACAGTGTCTGCCAAGCCAGTATAGGAAGCAACTACCTTGCAAATGTACTCACCACTGTGGCTTCCATCTTAGAAAGCCCAAGCCCTCTCATCAGATGCCTAAAGGAAAGAGTAAGAGGACAAATAATGAAACCAGGACAGCATGCCTCTACCAGAGAGCCCACACATTAACAGATATCCTAACACAGTGGAATTCCAGGAAAATGACCACACAACGGTGCTTATACAAGTATTTGAGAATTAGAAAGAGGAAATAAATAGATGCTTCCAAGAATTCCAGGAAAATAGAAACACATAGAAGCCATCCAGGAGAAACAAGAAACCACAATTAAAAATGTGAATGAAATGAATAAAATAGTTCAAGACATGAAAACAGAATTAGACAACATTAAAAATAATCTCAAATTGAGAAAACCCTTGAAATGGAACAATTAAAGAAGGAAGCAGGAATCCAACAGACAAGTATAATCAACAGAATCAAACATATGAAGGAGAGAATCTTAGGGACTGAAGATAAAATAGAAGTAATTGATACACCTCTAAAAGATGTATCACAGAAAAATTTGTGACACAAAGCATCCAAGAAATCAAGGACAACATGAGAAGGTATAACCTCAGGATTGTAGGAGTAGATGAAAAGGAGGATTTAAAGTCCCAAGGATCAGAAAATATTTTCAATAAAAGCATAGAAGAAAAATTCCCCAACCTAAAGAAAGTTATATCCTTGAACATACAAGAGGCCTACAGAACACCAAATAGGCTAGACCAGAAAACAAATTCCTCCTGCCACTAATAATCAAAACACTAAGTCTGCAGAAAAAAGAAAAGATATTAAAGCCAGCAAGGGAAAAAGGTGAAGTGACATATAAAGGCAGACCCCTCAGAATTACTCCTGACTTTTCAACAGAGACTGTGAAGTCCAGAAGGGCCTCAGCTGAGATCATCCAGACACTAATAGACCACAGATGCCAACCCAGACTACTATACTCTGCAAAACTTTCAATCACCATAGACAGAGAAAGTAAGACATTCCATGACAAACCCAAATTTAAACAATATCTAAACACCAAACCCAGCTCTACAGAAGATAGTAGAAGGAAAATTTCATTGCATCAAAGTCAACCACACCCAAGAAAATGCGGTATACAAATAATCTCACATCAGCAAACCAAAACAGACACTGCCACACACAATCACCACTAACTCCACAATAAAAGTATGCAATAACCATTGGTCACTGATATCTCTCAACATCAATGACCTCACTCCCCAGTAAAAAGGCACAGGTGAACAAAATGGATGCAAAAGATCCATGATTCTGCTGCATTCAAGGAACACATTTCAGCAACAAATATAGACATTACCTGAGAGTAAAAGGCTGGAAAAAGATTTTCCAAGCAAATGGACCCAGGAAGAAGCAGGAGTAGCCATTCTAATATCTGATAAAATAAACTTTCAATTAAAATTGATCAGAAAAGATGGAGAAGGACACTTTGTTCTCATCAAAGGAAAAATACACCAAGAGGACATTACTATCCTGAAAATCTATGCTTCCAATTCTAGGGCACCTTCATTTTTAAAAGAAATACTTTTAAAGTTTTAATCACTCATCACTCCCAACACATTAATAGTGGGAAACCTCAACACCCCACTCCCACAAATGGACAGATCTTCAAGGTAGAAACTAAATAGAGAAATAATTTCACTAACAAAGGTCATGAATCAAATGGGCCTAACAGACCCTCACAGAACTTTTTACACAAACAGAAAAGAATATACCTTTTTCTCTGCTCCACACAGAACCTTCTCCAAAATTTACCATATAATTGGTCACAAAACAAGCCTCAATAGATACATAAATTTAAATAATCTCCTGGATCTTATCAGACCACCATGGCCTAAAGCTAAGTGTCAACAATAGAATTAACAAAAAGCCTATAAACACATGGAAACTGAACAATGTTATATTCAGTGACAACTGAGTCTGGGATGAAATAAAGAAAGAAATTAAAGACTTCTAGAATTCAATGAAAAAAAAAGGCACAAGATATCCAAACCTTTGGGATACAATGAAAGCAGTGCTAAGAGGAAATGCATAGCAGTAGGTGCCTTCATAAAGAAATTGGAGACATCGCATACAAGCAACTTAATGGAACACCTGAAAACTCTAGAAAAAATGCAGACACATCTAAAAGAAGTAGATGGCTGGAAATAATCAAACTCGGGGCTGAAATCAATAAATTAGAAACAAAGAAACTATTCAAGTAATCAATGAAACCAAGAGCTGATTCTTTGAGAAAATCAACAAGACAGACAAACCCTTAGTCAAACTAACTAAAAAGCAAAGGAAGAGCACCCAAGTTAACAAAATCAGAAATGAAAAAGGAGATATAACAATGTATACTGAGGAAATTCAATGAATCATTAGGTCTTACTACAAAAGCCTATATGCCACAAAATTTGAAAATCTAAATGGTATGGACAATTTCCTTGATAAATTCCACTTACTGAAGTTGAATCAAGACCAGGCAAACAAACTAAACAGCCATATATCCCCTAAGGAACTAGCAGCAGACATCAAAAGTCTTCCAACCAAAAAAAAAGCCCTGGGCAAGATGGATTCAGCACAGAATTCTACCAGACCTTCAAAGAAGAACTAACACCAATATTTCTCAAACTATTCCAAAAATAGAAACAGAAGGAACAGTACCAAACTCATTCTATGAAGCAACATTCACCTTAATAACTAAGCCACAGAAAGAACCAATGAAGAAAGAGAATTTTAGACCAATTTCCGTTATGAACATATACACAAAAATACTCAATAAAATTCTGGCAAACCGAATCCATGATCACATAAAAAATCTCATCCATCATGACTAAGTAGGCTTCATATCAGGCATGCAGGAGTGGTTCAATATATGGAAATCCATCAATGTAATCAACCATATGAACAAACTCAAGGGAAAAAACCCACATGATCATCTCTTTAGATGCTTAAAAAGCATTTGATAAATCCAACACCCTGTCATGTTAAAAGTCTTAGAGAGATTAGGGATACAAGGTACATACCTAAACACAGTAAAAGCAATAATATACAGCAAGCCAAAGCCAAACATCAAACTAAATGGAGAAAAACTTAAATAAATGCCACTGAAATCAGGGACACAACAAGGTTGTCCACTCTCTCCATTTCTCTTCAATATAGCACTTGAAGTCCTAGCTAGAACAATAAGACAGCTAAAGGAGATCAAGAGGATAGAAATAGGAAAGGGAGAAGTTGAAGTTTCACTATTCACAGATAATATGATAGTATATGTCAATGACCACCATATTTCTACCAAAGAACTCCTACAGATGATAAAAAATTTCAGCAAAGTGGCTGGATACAAAATTAACATGAAAAAGTCAGTAACCCTCATGCATACAGATGATAAATGGGTTGAGAATGAAATTAGGGAAGCCACTTCCTTCACAATAGCCTCAAACAATATAAAGTATCTTGGTGGAAATCTAACCAAGCAAGTGAAAGACTTATATAAAGAAAATTTCAAGTATATGCTGAAGGAAATTGAAGAAGATATCAGAAAATGGAAAGATCTCCATGCTCATGGATTGGGAGAATCAACATAGTAAAAATGGCCAGCCTACCAAAAGCAATCTACAGATTCAATGCAATCCCTATCAAAATACCAACACAAAATTTTATGGAACTGGAAAGATGAATTATCAACTTCATATGGAGACTGGCTGAGATATGAATGTCTATGTATAGACAAGGCTTCCTGTTGGTCACAGATTCCCTATGACTTATTATTAGATGCCATTCTTTGTATGGCAGGAATGAAGATTTGCAGATGTCTTACTTCTGCTGATACAAAGAGCAGAGAACCAACCCTAATTGTTCTGTGCATCCAGCACACCTCATACAATTATACTTTTGAACTGTATAATGATTTTTAGAAATTATGTTTTAAAAGAGTTAATTTTTTGATTCATAGAGAACCTTTGTACTAGATCGTATAAAAACATAAGACAGAATTAAACAGCTGTTGAGGCCACTCACTTCATCCAAAAATGTGCCTGTTTATACATCTAATTGTGTGTATATATTGTCTATATGGATGCATATATGCATATATTTGTAATTATATCTGTATGTTTACATATATCTGGATGAATGGTGTCTTTGGAAGCTCCTTTGTTTAATCTATTGAGTGTGTGTGTGTGTGTTTGTTTGTGTGTGTGTGTTTCATAAAGATCTGTTTGATAAGTGATAAGCAGTGCTGAGTGTTTTATCAGCCTTGTTCATTAGGCTCCAGCTTCCAGCAAACAGCTGTTCACTGCTAAGCCATTAACTTAAAAAGAACTAAGGTTTCCTTTTTTACAACCTCTTTTATTTACAGCAAGAACCTGTCAGGTCTGTGGACCGCTTGTACTCTGAATTAAAACGCTAAGATTCAGGTCCTCTGCTGTTAAACAATAAAGTTTTTAGCCAGAGACCTGTTTTGATGGCAGTAATACCAGAACACTGGATATCTCATTTGATAAGGCTTCAGAACCTGAATCTGAAAAATCAAGGTTCAATTCCATGATTCCTCTCTTTTCCTTTAGAGGCAAGCAGTCCCTGGGAGTTAAACTGCATATAGAACTACACTGTATGTAGAGAATTAAACTGTATATAGACAGAGCCCCAAATAGCAATGCTACCTGCCTGGAAGTTAAGAGCGAAAGTGTATACAGAGAGAGCCCCACATAGCAAGGCTACCAGGCTGAAGGATTAAGAGCTAAAGTACCATCAGCTGGTATTCACAGATGTTGCAACATGACTTGGTTTACCCTTTGTGCCAGAGCTGCCCTCTTACAAAGAGTGACTCTCAGTTGAGGAATAGCCTCCCTAGATTGGCCTATGAGCAAGGCGGAGGGGGCATTGTCATGATGAGTGGGTGATGCGGCAGGGGCCACAGCCAACTGTGGGCAGTGTCACCCTTGAGCAGGTGGTCCTGGGTTGTATAAGAAAGCAAGCTAAGCAAGCCATGGAGAGCAAACAAGTAAGCAGAATTCTCCATGATCTCTGTTTCAGTTCCTGAATCTAGGCCCCTGCTTCGCTCCTCTGCTTCACGCCACTGCTTCCCTCATTACTGGACTGTGACCTGTAAACCAAATCAACCCTTTCCTCCTCAAGTTGCTTTTGGTCAGCATCTTACCACAGCAATAGAGAAACCAACTAGTCAACTTAGGTGCATTAAACTCTCTTACACTACTGTAGTGAAGGGAGATATAGATCTAGACACATTACCAGTGGGATTATATGCTGATTTTTATTGATGCACTGATAATTTAGGAAAAATAAATCAACCAAAGAAACTCCGAACTTAACCTGACAAAAGCTATCAGTGCAATATCCATCAAAGTTCAAAGTGCAATTTCCACCAAACAAGAAAACGAAATTCAGAACTTTATATGGAAACAACAATGATCCAAAACTGTCAAGGCCAGAAGGATCTTCACAATATGTTAGGTTATGTCACTCCAATAACATGGATGATCTTAATATTTTAGAAAAGATAACATTCTGGAGACAGATGAAGAGTCTAGTTAGCTGGTGTAATGGTTTGTATTGTAGCTGTCCCTTAAAGGCCATAACAATAAGGGCTTGGTCCCCAGACTGTGGCATATTGAGAAGGAATGTGAACTTAAGAAGGTAACAGACCCAGCTAAACACTAGGCAGAGCCAGGAGAACCTCACAGA
>CAJRSG010015125.1:24820-41509 GCA_907169655.1 Acomys percivali
CTGGACACTCAGTGAGTCGCTGCCCAGTTCCGTACTGGACACTCAGTTTGTCTCTGCCCAGTTCCGTACTGGACTGTCAGTGAGTCGCTGCCCGGTTCCATACTAGACTGTCATTGAATCGTTGCCCTGTTCTGTACTGGACTGTCAGTGAGTCGAGGCCTAGTTCCGTACTGGACAGTAAGTGATTCGCTGCCCGGTTCCGTACTGGACATTCAGTGAGTCGCTTCCCGGTTCTGTACTGGACAGTCAGTGATTCGCTGCCCAGTTCTGTACTGGTCACTTAGTGAGTCACTGCCCGGTTCCGTACTGGACAGTCAGTGAGTCGCTGCCCGGTCCGTACTGGAAAGTCAGTGAGTCGCTGCCCTGTTCCGTACTGGACAGTAAGTGAGTCGCTGCTATGTTCTATACTGGATACTCAGTGAGTCGCTGCCCAGTTCCATACTGGACTGTCAGTGAGTCACTGACCAATTCCGTACTGGACAGTCAGTGAGTCTCTGCCCGGTTCCATACTGGACAGTCAGTGAGTTGTTGCGCAGTTCCATACTGGACTGTCAGTTAGTTGCTGCCCAGTTCCGTACTGGACACTCAGTGAGTCGCTGCCCAGTTCCGTACTGGACAGTCAGTTTGTCGGTGCCCAGTTCCATACTGGAGTGTCATTGAGTCGCTGCTCTGTTCCGTACTGGACCGTCAGTGAGTTGCTGCCCAGTTCTGTACTGGACAGTAAGTAATTCGCTGCCCGTTTCCATACTGGACATTCAGAGAGTCGCTTCCCGGTTCCGTACTGCACAGTCATTGAGTCGCTGCCCAGTTCCATACTGGACAATAAGTGTGTCGCTGCCCAGTTCCGTACTGGACACTTAATGAGTCGCTGCCCAGTTCCGTACTGGACACTCAGTGAGTCGATGCCCAGTTCCATACTGGACAGTAAGTGAGTCGCTGCCCAGTTCTGTACTGGACTGTCATTTAGTCGCTGCCCTGTTCCGTACTGGACTGTCAGTGAGTCGCTGCCCAGTTCCGTACTGGACAGTCTGTGAGTCGCTTCCCGGTTCCGTACTGGACTGTCAGTGTGAGTCGCTGCCCAGTTCCGTACTGGACACTCAGTGAGTCGCTGCCCAGTTCCATACTGGACAGTCAGTGTGAATTGCTGCCCTGTTCCGTACTGGACAGTCAGTGTGAGTTGCTGCCCGGTTCCGTACTGGACTTTTAGTGAGTACCTGGCCAGAAGCATCGAGATGTTTCTTATATTTCTGGAGATCCATCTGCAGGTGTTGGATCTTCTTCCACACCTGAGTAGGAGAAACAGTCCTCCTTGCGGAAGAAACAAAGACCAACTCTCTCTGCTGCTAGTAAATCTCATCCTTGCTGGAACAGGTACTATGGTAGCCTTTGAGTCTGTTTGGCCCTGGAGGGCAAGGATGGCCTGAGCCACATGTCGGAGATCCTGGATGAACATAGATGAAAACTGAGGGAAATACCTAGGAAATTAGTCAGTCCTACCCCTCCCCTGGTGACATCAGTAGTTATACCCTGGACTGTGAGAAAGGGTTGGATCTAGACTGTTCATTTGTCATGCTGTGCCATTATAAGCCCTGGGATGGGAATTGGCAAGGCTTCATAGCTGGGTACCAACCCTAGTTTTAGAAAAAGGAACATCAGGCCACAAGTCCCAGACCACCCACAGGGTAGGCAATGATAAACCCAAGGGCCACAGACAGTTGAGGAATTGTGAATGTTTGGACATACAGGTTATGTTCTAATACTAAAGATTAAGGTATTGCTGCAGTCTGCAGGATCCAGGGTGCCCACAAAACCCATTTCTGAGGAGTTAAAGCAGTCTGTGGTGCCACAGAGAGAGACGTGGGAGAGATAAGGGGTGGTATTTTGCTGAGAGCAGCTAATAGATAAAAGAGTCTAGTAGTCCAGTAGGGGAGGCTACCAATGGGGGTCATGAGTGACAGAGGTGGGGGAAGGGGGTCGGGGAGGAACACTCAACCAGCACTCTCCAGAGTGGCCAGGCAGAGTGTTATTCAGTAGCTGATAAGTGATTAGGATGGTCCAGATTTGTCCCATCGTATTTGTAGGACCAATATGAGTAACCTCTTTTGGCCACTTTTACAGTAATCTTTAGGTCATAGAGAAAATGTATAGGCAGTAAAGCCCTAGTGAAGGAGAGCTGGATAAGGAGGTGATAACGAACAGAACTGGTCTTTGGCAGCCTGATATAGAGAAATTTTCCAACCTTATTATGTTAAAGGTGTAGAGGTCTGTTGGGCGCTAAATATCCATATGTAAGAGCTACCCCTGACAGATATAGATAAGAAATAGGAGAAAGCAAGTTTCTATATAAAAGGTTTTCATATCACTTGTGCAGTAGGAGTTGTCATCATTGAAAATTAAGCATGTCAGTTTTGGTTATTGAACCGTACTGAAGCCAGGCTGTTTATAGTAACAGGGTGAGGCTTTAGTGAAAGCTGAGGATGCAGAACAAGAGAGGCAGAGTGGCAAAGTGAACTCTGCCAGAGGGAGTTTCTTGAAATTCCCAAGTGGGAGCTGAGAGCTAAGAGATAAGTCTAGGACGGCATAGGGAAGCTGTGAGATTTCCAGAACAGAGCTGAGCCAAGAGAGACAGGATGTTAGAGCAGGTGGAGGGTGGGGGGGACAGGAAAGGGCTCAGTAGCCCAGTGAGGGCCTAAGGAAACTGCAGGGTTGCAGCTCCAAAGGTTGGGTGATGAGGTCAGGTGAGAAGGGCCAGCCGTGGTCTTAAAGACCATGGCTGGGGGTACCTCCACCTCCAAGAGTATCAGAGGGGTACTGGACTCTCAGCAATAGGTTACTTCCTCAGACACAGGGAAGGGTTTACGTTGAGCAAAGGGGAAATTTACCTAACTGCCATTGCTGGGCAGGGTGAAAGATGAACTGGAAGGTGTGTCTGTTGCTGGTGGACTGGAGGTGAAGGAATAGGGTCCCACTGCAGCTCAGAGGGAAGCTCAGGCCCAAGGAGAGCCTATCTGAGTCATGGTAGCAGTGTAACTCAGTTGGTGTATGGCAACTGAGGGGATTGCAGCTACAAGCAAACTTGCGATAAGGACTCCCTACGAAGGTGCAGACACTGTGTTGTCAGACTGCAGGGTAAACTGGAGGACCCTTCTGGGGCAACAGCAAGCCATGACCTTGGTATGTATAGCTCCAGCACTAGTTTTCAGTTCTATTGCTCTGATGAACACCACAACCAAGGCAACTCATAAGAAAGCATTTACTTGAGCTTATGTAGTGGCAGAGCAAAGGCCCTGGGGCAGGAACAGCTGGGAGTCCACTAAGCAGACAGCAGAGGATACACTTAGAATGGCATGCGTTTTTTTTGAAACTTCAAACCCTATTCTGATGACATAACCTCCTCCAACAAAGCAATACTTCCCAAAGAGTTCCACCAACTGTAAACAAAGTATTCAAAAATGAGCCCTTGGGGACCATTCTCATCCAAATCACCACAGCATCCAGAATCAGTTCTCTCAGACCAGTAGAAGGGCCTAGGCCACACATTGTCTCTGCAGTGAGCCCTGGGGTGACAGCATCAAGAGCCAGTGTTCTGGTGCTTGAATGGTGGGGCAGAGTGGGCTACCTTTTGTCCACTCAACTGCCAACCAATACCGAGGTCTATGGCCAGCAGGAGAAGCCTGGCTACCCCATGGTGACCTGGCTCACTCTGCTGTACACTGCAGTGGCAGCGTTTGAAGGGACTGTTTGCACCATCGCAGAAGAGATATTCAAGAACAAATTGGGTTTCGGGAGGCAGTATATTGCTTCTGGTGCACTTTGGTACATCACATTGTTCAGTAAGTACACATTTCTATATAATTATCTTACATACCATGCTAAGAGTAAAGGTAATGGACTCATGAAATACACCCTGATCTTCATAAATACACTCTCTGTCATATACTGGTTTCTTGTCATACAAATAGGTGGCAAAATAACCATTGAATGAAGAGTCTGAGCAAGAGACTAGTCAAAGCCATTCTACAATGTGCTGGTACAAGAAGCTACAAAGTCCCATGTAAATACCGAGTTGTAAAAAGATTGTTTTTTCCTATACAAAGGAATGGGGTGGGAGAGGCAAGGTTAAAGCTGAGCTTTGAAGGATGGATGAAGATCCAAAACACATTCATTGAAGATGCTTACACACACACACACACACACACACAAGTTATGGGCCAAAATTGAAGTTTGATCCTACGTAAGGGTTAAGAATTGCTTGGATTTGATTTCAAGACTTTGTCCTCTAATTCACAAAAGAGATGTGGAGACTAATGCAGGAAAGTACAGAGTCACTGCACTCACAGAACCAGCCACCTCCACATTACTGCTGTTCCCTCATTTCCATTTTGCTAAAGTAAAAACGTGTAACTTAATCATTTGCTGCTCATTGTGAGAAGGCATGGATACATGAGTCCCTCAGGGAAGGGCAGCATGAGGACTGCCAGACTGCATCAGCATGTTGTAACACATGTATTTAAAAGAAGAAACTCAATGATGTGGGGTCGCACACTATTAATCCCAGTGCTGGGGGGGGGGTGAGGGGCGGCTGAGTTGGAAGGATCACAATGAATTCTGTTGTACTCATTCCTGTCTCACCTCACGTGTGACACACACAGCGACAGCAGGAAGTACATGTATGTCTTCTTGCATTTTCATATCTTGGAGTTAATGCATTTTTGACACATTACTATGTTTAGGCAACTCAATCAGATTTGTTTCAAAATAATTTGAGACTGTTCCCCTAAATCAGCCTAACTTCAAAGGAAGGAGCTTATTGTAAAAAATATGAAGATGACTAGTTGAAGGACAAGGACATGTGACAGAAACTCCCACAATGCCTGAGCAAAGGCAGGTAGCATCCCAGGGCCATATTTCCACTTTGAAGAAAACAATTGTGGATAAAAGCTCCTGCTGCTGAAAAGGATCCTAAGGATCACCAGGCAGGGATTATGTTTACTTTTATTTAACAGTGATGGTTTTCTAACTTCTCTGCTGTACAAACTTAGGTTTTTTTTTTAAACAGTTCATCTTTAAAAGAACAGAAGTGTACCAATTAGTCTCCAAACACGCAGGTATTTCTAAAGTTCATACAGATGTTAAAACTGAAATTTTCTTACTGGAAACTAAATGTATTCCAATAGTTGTTTGCGGGGTGGAAGGACAAAATAAATAGATAGATAGATAGATAGATAGATAGATAGATAGATAGATAGATAGATAAACCCAAGCAGGAAAAAACAAGCAAGTTTATGAGAACAACTCTTTACCTACACTGATACTCTTTGCACATAGATCTGGTTGTCAGGCTATATTTTTATCAGATAGAAAACCAACTGTCAGCCCAAATGTTACTCTCCAGTCATGTATCATATCTGATTATTACATGTCTTAATGTACTCCCTGACTCCTTCCCAATTCTTGTGCACCATTTCAGAAAGGATTCAGACATTTGGAACCCAAGAAAGTAAAAACAGAAAAAAAAGAATATTTCAAAATCCATCATCATGGTCAGGCAGTGGTGCACATTTATAATCATAGCATTTAGAAGTTACGAGTAAGGTTCCAGATTCAAGGCTGTCCTGGGCTACACAATAAAGCTCTCAAAAAAATGTGAAACGATTCAAATGAATCTTCAGTGTATCTCTTTTCTTAGAAGTGGGTTAGTTAGAAAAAAGAATGCAAGTTGGGAACTGGGGAGACAATTAGCTTTGCAGAAAAGTACTTACCACACAAGTCTTAGGATATAAATCCAGTCCCCCAGTAACCATGTAAATTTGAGGAACTGCCATATGTGCCTGTAATCACAGCATGGGGATTCAGAGAGAGGAGGAGCCCTGTGGCCTGCTGACCAGCCAGGCTAGCTAAGTCAGGGAGCTCCAGGTTCAGTGACAGTCCTTCATCTCAAGCAATAAGGTGGAGAAAGAATTCAAGATGCTGGCAGCCACCAGAACCTTCAGGGTCACCAGGGATACTCTGAGGTGTCTGAGAGACCCAAGGAGTTTTTCTGGGGAAATGCAGTGGCAGAGGATGAACCTGCAGAGCAAACAGTATCTCTGGAACAACAAAAAAGCAACACAGGTAAGATTTTTAAAGTGGTTTCATGGAATTGGAAAAAAAGATGGTGGAATGTTTGCAGTGGAGAAGCAGAAGTAGTGACACAGATGTGGGAGCGAGGCTGCAGTGGACAACGGATCATGTCCCTGACTAGTAGGGCTGCTGCTTGGCCCCCTGGGAGGCTCCAGCTACCACCCGCCCACTTCACCCTATCACCACCTGATAGGCCAGTACCACCACTTGATCCACAGTGGAGCCACAGCTGCTGCTATTGCTGCTCACCCCGATAAAAAGAGAACTCAGGGCCTTGGTGCCTCCCTTGGGCTGCAAACACAATTGTCTAAGTGGGATACCAACAGGGCAGCCAGTGCTAAGGGCAGAGTGGTGTACAGGAACCTGGAGCTCAGGTAGGTCCTGCTTCCTGACACACTGCCCAACCACACAATTTCCCTGATTCTGAACAACAACAAGATGTCTGAGCTTAACAGTGGTTCGTTTTCTGGATAAAGTCTCCTTGAAAGACTTCTGTGTTGATGTCCATGGTCTTGGCTGCTACCAGAAGTCAAGTAGAAGTCTATGATCCATGCTGCCCCAAGCTGCTCTGGGCAAGGAAGCTTTTTTACAGTGGTATCAATGACTACAGACTCATCACTAAGAATGAGAGACATTGAAGACATCTATGACAACTCCCCTCACCCCCAAAGAAACCATCTTGACAGGAAGCTATTAAAGAGAGTGAGTTCTCAAAGACTAATGAAGATACTGAAGTAAATTGGCCTGCAGAGACCCGAAGATGGAGGTGCCAGCACCCACCATGTCTGACTAGCAAGAAATCAGTGACTACAGACCAAGTGAGTGGCCAGGCTGTGGACTCCAAAACTCCAACGTTTGTGTTTCTCTGATGAGAGGAGGCATGGGGGAGCTAAGAACATACAGACCCCAATGGATGGATCCCAAATCTCAGGCTTTGGTCACACAGTGCCTTCTACCTACCTAAACATGACTCCCAAGTTCCAGGGATCCAAGGCTTCAGCCTCCAGACATGGTAGTCCTCATGTCTCCCCAAGGACAGCTCCCAGATAACAGAGACACAGTCACAGCCTCCTATCCATGGTTCTACCCTTCTCCCTGTGGAGACCTACCAGACAAGAGAAGCATACAGAATCTAATTTCAAGATGGCAGCACCTAGATCACACAGAGTCTGAAGTCTGAGAACCAGATAACAGTGACTGTGGAGTGAACAAGTGAGTTTGCTGCTGCCTCTGTAATGTCAGCATCCCTTTGTGTTTCCCCAGAGAGAGGAGGGATCTTGGTTGCCAGACCTCCTTACTATTCCTGCTCTCTCAAGGTTGGCTACAGATTCTAGAGATGCACAGATCCAGCTAATGTTCACAGCTCTGCTTGAAGAGACCTGTCAGACCTCAGGATCACACAGATTAGACATCCACACCCTAATCCCCTGACTACAGGTCCAACTGAGCTGCAACAAGCTGAGAATAGCTGCAGGATGTTTGAAAAGATCCAGCCCCAAGCCCATGATGCAGGGCTCTCCCCAACCCCCACTGCATGTCAAAGAATCCCAGTGAAGTCCAGAAACAACCAGCCAATGCCAAGGACATCCAGATGGTTAAAGGCCAGTATAAGAACACAGCAAAAACCAGGGAAATATGGCACCATCTGAACCCAACTATCCTAATAAGCCCTGGGTATTCTAATACAGCTGAAACACAGAAATATGACCTTAAATCTATGAAGATGATAGAAGCATTTAATTAGGGAATGAATAAATCACTTAAAGAAATATGGGAAAATACAATCAAATGGGTAAAGGAAATTAATAAAACAGTTCAAGACCTGAATCAAGAAAATACAAACTGAAGAAATCCTGAAGATGGAAAACTAAGGGTAGGGGGCGGGGGAGGGAGAACAGAAGCTATGGAGTAAATCATCACCAACAGAGTACAAGAGTACAAGAGTTGGGGGAACGAATCTCAGATGTAGAATATACAATTGAGGAAATTGATACATCTGTCAAAAAATATTAAAATTAAAAATTAAAAAATTAAAATTCCTGACACAAAACATCCAAGAAATCAAGGACACCATGAAAAGATGAAACCTAAGAATAATAGGAATAGAAGACAGAGAAGAATTCTCTGCTCCAAGGATGAGAAAATATTTTCAACAAAATTACAGAAGGAAATTTCCCCAATCTAAAGAAAAAGATGCCTTTAAACATACAAGAGGATTAGAGATCACCAAATAAATTACACCATAAAAGAAATTCTTCCTGCCGCATAATATTCAAAACACTAAATGCACAGAACAAAGAAAAAATATTAAAAGCTACAAGGGGAAAGGGCCAATTAACATATAAAGATAGGCTTAACTGAATCAAGCCTGACTTCTCAACAGAGACTCTAAAAGCCAGAAGGGCGTAGACAGGTATCTTGCAAACCCTAAGAGAACACAGATGTCAGCCTAGACTACATACTATATCTAGCAAAATTTTCAATCACCATAGATGGTAAAAAGATATTCCATGACAAAACAATATTTAAACAATATCTATGTACAAACCCAGTGCTACAGAAGATACTAGAAGGAAAACTCCACCTCCAAAGGGTAACTACACAGAAGAAAACACAGGATATAAATAACCTTTGCTACATCAAAACCAAAAGAAAACAAGCACACATACACATTACCACAAACAACATCAAAATAAAAGGAACTATCAATCATTGGTCATTAATAGCTCTCAACATCAATGGATCGACTAATAAAAAGACATAGGCTAACAGAATGGATGCATAAGGAGGACCCAACTTCAACTGCATACAAGAAACACACCTCAGCAACAAAGATAGACCCCAGAATAAAGAGGTGGAAAAAGGTTTTCTAAGTAAATGGATCCAAGAAGCAAGCTGGAGTAGCAAGCTTAATATCTAATAAAATAGATTTTTAACAAAACTTAATAAAAAAAGATGGAGAAGGACACTTCATTCTCATCAAATGAAAAATTCAGCAAGAGGACATCTCAATTCTGAACATCTATCCTCCAAATACAAGGGTATCCACATTTGTAAAATAAATATTATTAAAGCTTAAATCACACATTGATACCCACACATTAATAGTGGGAGATTACAACACCTGACATTCTCCAATGGACAGATCATAAAGACAGAAACTAAATAGACAAACAGTGAAACTAAGATGTGTCATAAATCAAATAGACCTAATGGATAACTACAGAACTTTTCACCCAACCAAAAGATAATATATCTTCTTACAATATCACATGAAATCTTCTCCAAAATCAACTATGTAGTTGGTAACAAAGCAAGCCTCAACTGATACAGGAAAATTGAGTTAACACATTGTATTTTACCATATCACCGTGGATTAAATCTGGAATTCAACAACAGAAAAAACTAAAAATCCTCCAAACTCACAGAAATTAAACACCTCTCTACTCAATGACCACTGGGTCAAGGAAGAAATAAACTTCTAAAAGCCAATGACAACGAAAGTACAACATGCCTAAGTTTTATGGGACACAGTAAAAGCAATGATAAGAAGACAGTTCATAGCACTGAGTACCTTCATAAAAAAAATTAGAGAGATATTATACTAGCAACTTAATATCTTGCCTGAAAGCTCTAGGGGGAAAAAAAAGAGATGCACACTCCCAGGAGGATTAAATGGCTGGAAATAATCAAACCTAGGACTGAAATCAATAAATTAGAAACAAAGAGAACAATACAAGTAATCAACAAAAACCAAGAGCTGTTTTTTGAGAAAATCAATGATAGGCAAACCTTTAGCTAAACTACCTGAAAGGCAGAGAGACTATCCAATTCAATAAAATCAGAAATGAAAAAGAGGGCACAACAACAGACAAGAAGGAAGTCAAAAGAATCAACAGATCTTACTTCATAAGCATGTACTACACAAAATTGGAAAATCTAAATAAAATAATCAATTTTCTAGATTCCACTTACCAAAGTTGAATCAATATCAGGTTAAAAAACCAAACCAAGCCAAACCAAACAACAACAACAACAACAAAAAAAAACAACCAAAAAACAAAACAAAACAACAACAACGGAAAAAAAAAAACTGAAAACGTAAATAGTCCTATAACCCCTAAGGAAATGGAAGCATTCATTCTCCCATGCAAAACAAATAAACAAACAAACAAACTCAGGTCCAGATAGTTTCAATGCAGAATTCTATGAAACTTTCAAAGAAGAGGTAATACCAACACTCGCTAAACTATTCCACAAAACAGAAACAGAAGGAACATTGTCAAACTCATTCTATGAGGCCATAGTCACCCTGACACCTAAAGTACACAAAGACCCAACAAAGAGAATTTCAGACCAATCTCCTTTATGAACACTGATGCAAAAACTGAATCCAAAACACATAAAAAATATCATCCAGCATGATCAAGTAGGCTTCATCCCAAGAATGCTGAGATGGTTCAATATACAAAAACCCATTAAGGTAAACCACCATATAAACTGAAAGAAAAAAATGATCATTCCATTAGATGCTTTAAAAACACTTGACAAAATCCAACACCTCTTCATGTTGAAAGACTTGGAGAGATCAGAGATACAAGGCATGTACCTAAACATAATAAATAAAATATACAGAAAGCCTATAGCCAACATCAAATTAAATGGAGAGAAACTTAAAGCAATTCCACTAAAGTCAGGGCCAAGACAAGGCCACCTATTCTCTTCATGTCTCTTCCATATAGTACTTGAAGCCCTGGAGCAATAAGACAACTAAAGGAGATCAAGAGAATACAAATTGAAAAGAAAGAAGACAAAGATTGCTATTTGCACAAAGGATAATATACATAAGTGACCCCAAAAATTCTATAAGAGAACTCCTACAGCTGATAAACACCTTCAGCAAAGTGGCTGGATGCAAAATTAACCAAAAAATAATTAGTAGCCTTCCTACATACAAATGACAAATGGGCTAAGATTTGACCACTTCCCCTTGGTGGGGAGGCCTGGTGACACTCAAAGAAAGAATATCCAGGCTACCAAGGTGAGACTTGATAACTTATAACCCTATAGTGGGGGAGGAGGTCTCCCTCGGTCATAGACGTAAGGAAAGGCAATAGGGTGAAAGTGGGACCGAGGAAGCAAGGACCGGGAGGACACAAGTTATGGGATAATAGTTGAGTTGTAATCTGAATAAATTAATTAAATAAAAAATAAAATAAATAAAAGGACTTCTGGAGGTATCTCCATGCCTGATTTCAAGCTGTACGATGAACAATAGTAAAAACAAACAAAAACCCAACCAAAACCAAACCAAACAGAAGCCCCCTCCCCCTCAAAACAAAAACAAAAACATAAAAGAACAAAACTGCAGGGTACTGGCATAGAAATAGACTAGTTGGTCAATGGAAATGAATGAAAGACAGAGAAATATACCCACACACCTACAGACACTTGACTTCTGACAAAGAAGCCAAAACCATACAATGAAAAAAGGAAATATTTAACAAATAGTGCTGGTCTAACTGGATGTCTACATGTAGAAAAATGGAAATAGATCCATATTTATCACCCTGCACAAAACTCAAGTCCAAGTGGATCAAAGACCTCAAAATAAAACCAGACACAATAAATATTTTGGAGAAAAATTGGGAATCATCCTTGAACTCATTGTACAGGTGATAACATCCTGAGCAGAATACCAATAGCTCAGGTTCTCAGATCAACAATTAATGCATGGGAACTCATGAAATGGAAAAGCTTCCATAAAGTGAAAGAAGGACATGTCAATAGAACCAAAGGACAGCCTACTGATTAGGAAAAGACCTTCTTTGACCCTACATCTGAAAAAGGGCTAATATCCAAAACATATAAAGAACTCAAGAAAATAAACACCAACAAAATAATCCAATTAAAAATGGGGTACAGAATTAAACAGAGAATTCTCAATAGAGGAATCTCACATATTCAAGAAGCATTTAAAGAAATGCTCAATGTCTTTAGTCATCAGGGAAATGAAAAATCAAAACGACTCTGAGATTCCACCTTATACCTATCAGACTGCCTAAGATAAACTCAAGTGACAGCACATGCTGGTGAGGATGTGGAGAAAGAGGAACATTCCTCCATTGCTGGTTGGAGTGCACACTTGTACAAACATCCATTGTGGAAATTAATATGGCACTTTTGGCATACAGGCAAAAGATGCTCCAGTATTACACAAAGACATTTGCTCAACTATTTTTATAGCAGCTTTATTCAGAATAGCCAGAATCTGGAAACAACCTACATGTTCCTCAACCAAGAGTGAATAAAGAAACTATGGTACATTTACACAAAGGAATATTACTCAGCTATTAAAAAGCAAGGAAATTATGAAATTTGCAGGCAAATGGATGGATGGTCTAGTAACCCAGACCCAGAAAGATACACATGATATGTACTCACTTATAAGCGGATATTAGCTAATCCTACAATCCACAGACCCAAAGAAGATAAGTAACAAGGACGACCCAAGGGAGGATGTTTAAATCTTACTCAGAAGGGGAGATAGACTAGACAGCAGAAGCAGTTGAAGAGAGGGAAATGGGTAGGAGAGCAAGTGTGGAGAGAAATGAAGGTGGAGATCAGGCCTGTCCACAGTGGGGACAGGAGGACAGAGGGCCTGCAGAGAGAAGAGAAACATTGGGCAGTGTATAGCTATGACAAGCTGGAGACTTAGGACAGGGTTCCTAGGAAGATATGGCGTGACTCCGCCTGAGAATTATATTAGCAGGTATCAAGAGGACTGAAGAAAACACCCTCTGACTAGTCAAGACTCCTCATCGAGGGAGTGAAGCACCAACCCACCCAAAAAACTTGGACCCAAAATTTGCCTTGCCTACAAGGTACTCAGGGATAAAAAGAGAGTAGAAATTGAAGGAGGCTGTATGCAGCCAGCTCAGCCAAGGAGTGGAGGAGAGGCAGAGAGGAAGCAGATCAGAGTCTGCTGCACGCCTGAGAGCATCTCCACAGAGCCTGACACATGCACATTGCTATGCACCAGAAAAGCAGAGGATAGGCAGAGAGGTCACTCAGCGTCTGATCTGCAGTAAAGAGACCACAGAAACTACCAGGAGCCACTGACCACCACGGGAGCTGAAGATCACTGGGAAGATGCTGCCAAACAGGTGGAAGACATAACAGAGGCGTATAGAGTGGCACTGGAAAAAAATCAGGAAAATACAAGCAACCTTATGAAGGAAATCAATAAAAAAGATCTGAAGATGAAAATGGGAACAGTGATAAAAGCACAGACAGAAGAAAAACAGGAATGAGAGACCTTAGAGAAGAACGTAAGCAACACAGAGGTGAGCTTATCTAACAGAATCCAAGAAATGGAGGAAAGACTCTCAGTACTAGAAGATACAATTGTAGAACTTGAAGCAACCATCAAAGAAAATGCTAAATCTGAAATTTTCCTGGCACAAAATATCCAAGAAATCATGGTCACCATGAAAAGATGAAACCTGAGAATAATAGGCTTTGAGGAAAGAGAAGACACCTGACTCCAAGGCCCAGAAAATATCTTCAACAAAATCATAGAAGAAAATTTCCCCAATTTAAAGGAGATGCATATAAACATACAAGAGGCCTACAGAATACCAAATAGAATGGAGTAGAAAAGAAAAACTTCCCGCCACATAATAAAAACACAAAATATACAGAACAAAGAAAAAATATTAAAAGCAACAAGAGAAAAAGGCAAAGTAACCTACAATGGCAAACCTATCAGAATTACACCCAACTTCTCAGCAGAGACTATAAAAGCCAGGATGGCCTGGACAGAGGTCCTGCAAACACTAAAAGACCACAGATGCCATCCCAGAATACTATACCCAGCAAAACTATTAATAACCATTGACAGACAACACAAAATATTCCATGACAAAAACAAATTCAAACAGTTCTTTTCCACAAAACCGGCTTTACTGAAGTTACTAGAAGGAAAACTCTACCCCAAAGAGACAAGCCACAACCAAAACTACACAGGAAATAGATAACTACACCATCACAAAAACACAACCACAGAAACTCTCTACTGTAACCAACATCAAAAATGAAGGGACTTAACAGTTAATTGTCATTACTATCTCTCAACATCAATGGTCTCAATTCTCCAATAAAAAGACACAGACCAACTGAATAGATGCATAAACAAAATCCAACATTCTTCTGCATTCAAGAAACACATCTCACCCACAAGGACAGACATTATCTCAGGGTAAAAGTCTGGAAAAAATATTCCAAGCATATGGTCACAAGAAGAAAGCTGATGTAGCTATTTTAATATCTAATAAAAACAGAATTTCAACCAAAATTAATCAAAAGGGATAAGGAAGGACACTTCATACTCAACAAAGGTAAAATCAACCAAGATGACATCACAATTCTGAATATCTATGCTCCGGATACAAGGACACCCACATTTGTAAAAGAACTATTAAAAAGCTTGAACCACACATCGATCCCCACACATTAATAATGGGAGACTTCAACACCCCACTTTCACTGAAGGATAGGTCATTGAAAGAGAAACTAAGCTGAGAAATAACATCATGAATCAAATGCATCTAACAGATATTTACAAAACTTTTCACCCAAACACACCCCATGGAACCTTCTCCAAAATTGATCACAAAGTAGGTCTCACAAAGCAAGGCTCAAGAGACACAAGAAGATTGAAATAATACGTTGTATCCTATGAGATCACCATGGTCTAAGGCTGTACTTAATCAACAACAGAAATAACAAAAAGCCCCACACATGTGGAAACTAAACAACTCTCTATTTAATGACACCTGGCTCAGGGAAGAAATAAAGAGAAAGAAATTAGGGACTCCATGAAATTCAATGAAAATGAAGGAACAACACACCCAAATTCGTGGGACACATTGAAAGTGGTGCTAGGAGGAAAATTCATAGCACTAAGTGCCTTTAAAAAGAAATTGGAAACATCCCACATATGCAATTTAATGACACATCTGGCAGCCTTGGGGAAAAAAAAAGAAGCAGAAACACCCAAGAGGAGTAGACGTCTGGAAATAATCAAACTCAGGGCTGAAATCAATAAATTAGAAACAAAAAGAATAATTCAGGAGCTGGATCATTGGGCTCTTTGGGAGCCATTTTATTTAGGAAAAAAATTTTAATATTTGAGATGAGATGCTGTAAGGTTAATTCGGTTGCTGAGATTTTTAAAGATGATTTTAGATTTATGTTTGGTTGTTTTTAAAGAAATGCTATATTCAGGCATTATGGCTAACTGTGGCTTCAAGTGGCATAGTGACTAGTTCTATTAATGCTGTGTTTGACATCTGATTTTAGAAGAGTCCAGAAGCCTCTTAGATTCAGCAGACAGGATGGATTATAGGTAGTGTAGCCCTTTCTTATTGTGTGAGTCTCCCTTCTGCTGTGGTCCCCAGAAAGGTTACTGTGGCTCAGCCTGTCTGCCACTGCCGTGTGGTGCTCACTGTGAGGACGAGAACACTGGAAGATGACATATGGATGTAGTTAGGTGTGCAGGTGTGGTTCTCACTGTCCTCCTGTGAGCCATGTCCTGCCACAGCCCTGCTCCTTCTCCACACATACATGGTGGTGGCTCACAGGGAAGACACATTGTAACACAACGTGCAGGGACATTTTTGTGTGACTTATGGGTGGGCTTCTTTTGGGTTCACCAAGAACTGTTTACTTTCCGTGTATTTGTATAAAGTCCGTGCCCCCAGACCTCAGTGTTAGCTCCTCCCATGAGCAGCATGGCCTTGTACCTCCAAAGCCCAGGCCTAGGGCTCTTCTGCGGGTGTTGGAAAGGACCCAAACCATCTTAAATGAAGCACCCATACCCCTCCCCAGCCCCACTCGGACCTTTTCCCTCAAACCTTCCAGGAAGTTCTGCTGTCCTGCCCTGGCCCACCGCTAGCATGGAAGTGCACATCTCTTTCCCCTTCTGCACTGGGGCCAGATGCCTAAGAAGGAAAAGAAACAGTGTTTCTCAAACTGAATCCATCTTATCATTGACCTAGAAGATTAATTGAGTTGCCCAGGGTAATCATAAAACCCTTTTGGGACATTACAGATATGATAACTTAATGACTTAATATTTTGCTACCTTAATGTGCAGAAATGACAGAAATCTATGAATTTTTTCATATAGATAACTTTAGTTCTAGTAAGCAATATAATTTTGCATGTACCCAGTGGGCATTTAAAAAAATAACAATTTTGAATACTATAAAGCTTCTGTTCATTGTCATTTTCATATTATTTATGTTGTGACTGTAAACCTAAATTATTGACATTGAGAAGTGCACAGAGACTTTGTGGCCCTCTGTCCCATGCCCACACCTGCACACACCTATCTCCTTACTACAGAGATGAGGGGCTCCACAAACAACACGGTGACCTTCCTGTGTCTGGAAAGAAGGTAATAAGCCAGATGACTCCTCTCTTCCTCACTCGGGCCTCTCTCTAATGTCTTAGTTACACACACACACACACACACACACACACACACACACACACACACAC